>LOJH01063108.1:7040-17807 GCA_001685095.1 Ellobius talpinus
ACACACACACACACACACACACACACACACACACACACACACACACAAAATCTTTTTTTAAAGATCTGAAATCGCAAATGTTTAAAAGCAAAAATAGAAAATCATAGAAATTAAGCATTAACCTTAACCTTCAAAATCTCATGCTTTTTGAGACAGGGTCTTTCTGTTATGAAGCCATGGCTGTCCAGGAACTCACTATGTGGACCAAGCTGGCCTTGAACTCACAGAGATCCACCTGCCTCTGCCTCCCAGTGCTGGGATTAAAGGCTGACAAAATGCCTGACCAAAATGCCTCCATTTTTTTCACTCAGTAATAACTGTGACCCTTCCTCGGTGCCCTCTAGACTGACATATAAAGAACAGGAACTACACAGGGAAGAGCTTGTCTGGGCTGTGCTCTGTGTTCCCAGCTCCTGCAATAGCACTGAGTAGGCAGGAGGCACTCAGTATCTACAGAATCACCTGGCATGCAGGTTAAACTAATGCAGATAAGGGAGATCACTGAAAAGGCAAAGATGTAGGCACCGTCATATATTTTTCCTTTTTTTACTGTGATAAACACCATGACCAAGAGCAACTTGGGGAGGAAACAGTTTCCTTCATCCAGTATTTCCAGGTCACCATAGTCCACAGAAGGAGGTCAAGGCAGGAACTTAAGGCAAAAGCAAAGGAGAGCCCACAGAAGAAGGCTGCTTCTTGGCTTGCTCTGTAGCATCTGCTCAGCTAGCTTTCTTATACAAGCCTAGGCATGGCACTGGACCAGTGGGCTGGGTCCTCCTACATCTATTTACAATCAGGAAAATGCCCCCTGTACATACACACAAATGCTCACTGGCCAATCTGATCTAGGCAATTCCACAATCAAGGCACCACAGATAACTCTGTGCTGTGCCCACTAAGTAGGAAAGACACACTACTTAATGTAAAAAGGTAGCTGCTACACTGTAAGAAATGTCCCAAATTATAACCTTCCAAAAACAGGAAGGACAGGAAATACATATACCCAACAAAAAGAACAGCACCGATGTTCAGTCACCTTGGTGCTACTGAAGATGTTTGCTTCAGTGAGAAAAAACAAGTTGGTCTGAGGATGTAGCTCAGATGGTTGAGTTCTCGTCTAGTGTGCTCAAAGCCCCAGGACTACGTAAACTAGTTGTGGTACTGTGCACTTAAAATATCACCACTTGGGAGGAAGAGGCAGGAGGATCAGAAATTCAGGGTTATCCTCTGCTATATATGGAGTTTGGTGCCAACCTGGGATTCATGAGACACTGTTTTGAAAAAATAAAAATTTTATATATAAATATAGGAGCTAGAGAGATGCCTCAGCAGTTAGAGCACTGGCCATTCTTCCAGAAGACCGGGGTTCAATTCCCAGAACCCAGAGGGCAGTTCACAACTGTCTGTAACTCCGGTTTCAGGGCACCTGACACCCTCCTACAGATATACATGCAGGCCAAACACCAATGCACATATATAACTTAAAAGCAAGTTATAAAACAGTGTGCTTATTATGATTCTATGGATAGTTGTATGAGTATATTAAAGGATATAACTTAACGCTGTTTCTCGCTGTTCAAATTACGTCCTGCAACCTACTGTAGCTATACATTAAGCTCACATTTTCCCTCCTGCTCTATGTAAAACCTGGAACACTAAATAAACATTTCTGTGTTTGTGCTTCCCCTTCCAGAGTTCTCCATGTTGAAGATATGTTCAAAACATTTCCTGATTGGCAGGCACAGTCAATAGGACAAGAATCAAGGAGCAAACTTGTCATTGCATAAGAGAAAGGGTCTTTCTGCCAAGTTATCCCAGCCCTGTGTCTTTCCCAATTCTTGTTTTAATAAGCCCTAGGGGGTTTCTTCCTCTACCAAAATGCCTCAAGCAAAGCCATCCCTGGGGGCTAGAGCGATGGCTTAGTTGGCAGAGTGCTTGCTACCCAAGCCTGAGGACCTAACTGCAGGACTCAGTTTCCACAAAAAGGAAAGCCAGGCATGGTGGTGCCCACCTGGAATTTCAGCTCTGTGGACGCGAGCAGTGGAGACTGGGGGATCCCTGGAGCATGTTGGCCAGCAAGTCAAGTCTGGTCAGTGATCCCCAGGTCCCAGGGAAAGCTCTGTCTCCAAAACTTAAGATCGGTAAGAAAATAAAATAAGGTAGATGGCTCATGAGGCATAATACTAGAAGTTGACTTCTGCCCCACACCCTGGAGGCTGAGGCAGGGGGACTGCAGTGAGTTTGGAGTCAGCCTGTGCTTATAGCAGGAGCCCATCTCAAAATAAATAAATAAATAAATAAACAAGGAAGCTTTTTTTAGGGAGCAAGACAAATAAAAAAAAAACATTACTGAGGAAAAGCACTTTTTTGTGTTTTTCTTCCTAAATCCTTCAGAACACCAACTGTGGGGTTTTCCCAGTTAGATTCATCAGTTCTCCAAGTCTGTGTCCCCAGTTCTGATACTAACTACCTAGAGTTAGTGTAAACTCCTTAAGTTAAGGGCTCAGTACTTCAAGACTGTCTCTCCAGTTTGGTCAATAACAACTGAGGGTCTCCACCTCACCCATGCTTCTTGGCTTCAAACCAAGAAATTCCAAGATCCTTGCTTAGGTTCAGTTACTTGCTGTGATGATTCACTGACCTCTTGTACACACACTCATACATACATACATACATACATACATACATACATACATACATATATATATATATATATTTCTTCATGTCCTTGACCAGCCATGAGAAGAGGTGCAGAGTGAAGCTGGTGTATGCTCCTTCTCCCAGCATCCAAATGTACTCCCAGGCCAGAAGAGTTCCAAACCTCCTCTCCAGGGACTTTTATGGTGGCTTCATGACATGGGCATAAGGTGACAATACGATCTCCAGCACACGATCAAAGATGGAATGGCATGGTCTCTCTGATAACCAACCTCGGTCTTCCACTTCATTAAAACAAAAGACGCAGGCTGGAGAGATGGCGACTAGGGTTGCGATCAAGTCTGATGACCTGAGTTGGATCCCCTGGGTCTCATGTGGTGGAAGAAGAGAATGAATTTGCCCAAGTTGTCCTCTGATCTTTATGCATGCACTGTGGCATGTGTGTGCACATGCAAGCACTAATTCAAAAATAAAAAGTCAGGCAGTCGTGGTGCATGCCTTTAATCCCAGCACTTGGGAAGCAGAGGGGAATATCTGAGTCTGAGGCCAGAACAGCCAAGGCTACACAGAAAAACCCCTATCTAGGAAATTCCAAGGGCTTTGAGAGCATCAGAAACAGGACCAAAAACCAAATATTAGAACACAAATGCCCCCAATAGTCTTAGAAAATCTCAAGGACCTTAGGAGCTCTGAGCCAAGAACCATGGCAGAGAGCAAGAGCATATTGCTTATGAAGTCACGGGCGTGGGTTAATGAGGACCAATAGCCATCCTTTAAAACAATATGCCCAGCTCACCCTTAGCTGGGATGCTCATGGGAAGCATAATCAAGTTTGAACAATGCATTGCAGCCATGTGCTCCAACAGACATCCCGAAGAATCACAACCTGTCACCCAGCAGAGAGAGCATTGAAAGTCCAAATCTGCAGTGCCTGCTGTTTCTCATGGAGATGGCAACAAACAGAAATAAACAAGGAAGCAAGTTAAGGGGATGAAAAGCACAGCGCATACAACCCAAACAAGAAAACTCGAAAGCACTGGAAGGATAAACAGGAAAGGGCCTGGTGCTTCACTACAAAGTGGGAAAATAACCAGTGGAGGAGGGAGATGGGAAGCGTGAACACACTGTCTTGCAACCAGCGATACGCAAGCAACCAAGAGAGGAAAATACTCCTAGGGCTGAGGTCTGCCTTACCACACCAGTAAGACGATCCAGGAAGTCAATGCTGACCCACATAACTCTTGAGCACCTGGGCAACCACTGCTCAACCTCGCATTTCTGCTTCACAGAGTCCCCCCCACACACACTTGGCCCCAGTCTGATTCATCCTTGCGGAAGAACAGCCCTCGCCTGTGGAGCCCAGCATGCAGGAGGACTACATCAGGCTCTCTCCACAGGACCTCAGGATGTGATGCCCTCATCTTCCATCAGCCTCCTGTCCAGCCTCATTTGCCTCCTTCCTACCTCTTTCACTATGCCCACCTTCAACCCCCTCCAGATCCCCTGCCCCATTCCCCATAAGTTCTGGCAGGATGCCTCTACGGCCAGTCAGGTCCGCTCAGCACTCCTCCATGTTCTTCACTCCAGCCAGGAAATCAGGGTCCTGTGAAGTCTCCGATAACTTTATACGGTGTTGTTCTAGCATGAAAGCAGTCACAGGCAACTTGGAAAAAATATGTGTCTTTATGTGCCTGCGGTCAAATCAAACTTTATTTATAAAGCCAGGCAGCAGGTCACATAAGCCCAGTCGGTGGTGCATCGTAGCTTCCTGACTTCAATCTAGGTGAGCAGAGTAAATCCTCCTAATGACCGCGGAGGTATCACTGCCCCATTTTACTGACGAAAAGACATCTAGAGACCCGTCTGCCTCATTCTCTTTTCATCCTTGGAAGGTGTGGCTTGCTCTTAAGATCAACATGAAAATTCTTAGTAGGGATTAGGAAATCTGTGAAATCCTACCCCATAATACTACTCCAGCCTCAGTCCAGACACTTCCGGCTTCCTTCCTTCAGGACCCTTGTGAAGACAAGCCTTAAGGTACCACATTCAGTCTTGGCCCCATGGCTCTACCTTGAAGGAAAGCAAAGGCAATCAAGTTTTATTTTGTTTTTTTATTTCTTGTCACAGAGTCCGGGGGTGTTTTCCACTTGCTCACAAGTCAGTGCTCATCCCAATCTATAATTACTGCTGAGACTAAACCCCCAGTTTTGGAGCCACGCTATCTTCATTTGATCCTATATCTGCTATGACCCCATAGTGTGTACACATGGGGAGACAGAGGCAGGCAGGTCTCTAGATAGCTCCTCACAGTAAAATGGAGCAGTGATACCCACTTCAGTCATTAGGAAGATTTACTACTGACCTAGAGTCAAGAAATTACAGAGTCCTGGCCTTATGTGACCCGCTGCCTGACTTTATAAATAAAACTTTATTTGATTGCAGACACACTCATCTTTTTTCAAGTTGCCTATTGCTGCAGTCATGCTAAAACAACACCATAGATAGTATCAGAGACTTCATGGTATTTAAAGATTAAAATATTGACCTTTGCAGGGCAGTTTATGAGTTCCTGGTATAAACAGTGTCTAGTCTATGTAAGTAAATATTAGTGATTATATGGAAAACCTAAGCGACATAAACCAGTCATGAAAATATCACAAACTGGACGATTCATTTACATGACATGCCCAAATAGGGAAGTCTATGAGGGTAGGGTGATGGAAACAAAGGTGAGGCAGCTAAAATAAGTGGTACTTTTTCCAGGTGACAGAACAAGATGTAAAATCAGAGGTGGTGGTGATCTGCTTAACTCTACAAATGAATATCTAGGTCAACATTTCTAACAGGTGACTTAGGTGGTACATAAATTTTTATTTTTAACTTTTTTTTGTGTGTGTGGGCAGTGACAGACCAGAGTCTCAATGTATAGCTCTGACTGGCATGTAACTCCCTATACAGACCAGGCTGATCTTGAACTCACCCAGAGACCTGCCTGCCTCTGTCTCCCCAGTGCTGGGATTAAAGGCATTTGCCGCCATACTCAATGTTGGGGAGTTAACCAAGAGCCTTGTACAGGCTAGGTAAGTGCTCCTCCAGCCCAAGAATTTTATGTCAGAATAAATCTGAATAAAGGTTTAAGAGCTTGGGTTATCTGTTTAGGTATTTGCAACCCCTCATTAGCCCCTACTGATTTCCCTTCCTGTTTGGTTTTCTGTTTGGTTTTGTGTACTGATGTTTTGCCTGCCTGTATCTCTGTGCACTGCATGCATGACTAGTGCCCTCCAGAAGCCAGAGTGGGCATCGGAGTCCTCAGAACTGGAGTTACAGAAAATTGTGAGGTGACATGTGGCTCCCAGGAATCAAACCCAGGTCCTCTGGAAGAGTAGCCAGTGCTCTTAACCACTGAGCCATCTCTCCAGCCCCATGATTTTGCCTCCTGTCTCACCTGGATCCCAAAGTGCTTTTCATGCCGTAGGAATTCAAATAGTGTGTTAATGGAGCGGTTCAGTGGCAGGGAAAAGGGCGAGGGACTGAGCTGCTATTTTTCCACAGCAGACACAGAGGTTTCAGTACTGAGTCTCATAGGAAATTAGACAGCCCATGATTGCTACTTTGTGGGCCGCCTTTGTATGTGACACTAGCAAGTTCGTGTTGACACAGAAGTGAGCCACACCCTTGTGTAAACACCTGAGATTTTACACTAAGCCCTTTTCCACCCTCCCTGGAATATAGCTCCTGGCTCTCTGAGCAAGCAACTGATCCCACAGCACTGATACAATGCTAAGAGTCTGACAGACCCGAACAGTTCAGTAAACATCAGTGCAATAAGCCGACAACTTTTTTGTAACCAAAAGACTATTTTTGATGCACATATCTGACTCTTTACTACCGCCTCTAATCTACATCTTATCAAATAAAACTGGAACCAGCTCTTGTGAAAGCCAAAGCGTGCGAGCCTGGACTTCTCCTGGGGCCCAGTCCGAGTATGGCCAAGCTGACTTCCAAGTTCCAAAGACCCAGGCTGCCCCAAGCCGCCTGTGTTTACAGGCAGGGATTCTCACTCCGGAGTTGGCACATTTCTCAGGATACAAGAGTACGTTTCTGGGTTCTGGCTCTCAGAAACTCTAATACAGGGGTTCAAGCACCTCACTTTGGGGAATATCTCTCTAAACCTATTTGGAAAATTTCACATACATGGTTCATTATTGAGACAACAGGAAAGGACAGGAAGAGCCGACAAAAACAGTGTGGCAATAATCCGCAGGGTTATCAGCCTAATGTATATGAATCTGTCATCCCTCGTGGCAATCTGAACACACACCAGGAGAGCCTACAAAGGCTTGCCATGGGCCCCATCATGTCTAGGGAAGAACTCACAATGAGAACCATGACAGCATTCTCCAAATCCTGCACATCTGGGAAGGAGACAGAGATGAGGATTGAGGTCATCAGAAGACAAAGGTCTTTTATTCATTCATCCACTGAAGCATTTATTAAAAGTCTCTCTATGCCTTTGACAGCCTAGTCCAGATTTTACATCTCTTAGAAGAGAACTTTAAATCCAGATGTGTCTGATATATCCCTCATGTATCCCAGGATAGCCTTGAACTTGCTATGGAACTGAGGAACTTCTGATCCCCCTGATTCTACCTTCTAAGTGCTAGGATTACAGATGTATACCATGCCCAGTTTCTGCAGTGCTAGGAATAGAACCTGGGGCTTCATGCACTGTTGGCAAGTATTCTACCAGCTGAGCTATGCTCCCAGCCCCAAGCCCAGACTTCTTTAATGCATTGCCTTTGTCCTAGCCTCCTTACTAAACTCACTCATCTACACTCAGAGTAGATGATCATTTAATGATCAGCAAGCCACCTGGAATGTCCCTGCTGCTAAATCCAAAGTCTCCTTCTCAGCACTCACTAGAAATCAGAAAGCACACGGCCCTGATTTCACACCCTCTCCCTTCTTAGACCCACAATCATCTGGGTCCCAGGAGACCTTCCTCTGACTCACTCCAGGCCTAGCTTACTTCTTCTATCTGTCATAGACTACCTGGACCCTTTCATTTTTTTTCTAAATAGTCTCACCTACTCCAATGCTAGAAGCTGCCTTTATAGATTCATGGCCTTCAAGTCGATACCCTCAGCTAAGTGGCTGTCACTTGGAGCCTCCTGCATGTCTAGCTGATTGCTATCTGGGTAGCTCTAGCTAGCTGTTCACAGACACCTCCAACTCAACATTCCCAGGACTGAGTCATCTCCAGCCAACTCCCTTCCTCCCCTGCACTGCTGTCAGTGAACCCTCCCACCATCCATTCAAGTGCCCAAGGATAACCCTGGAAGTCAGTGTCTTCTTCCTCACTCTTCCCTCCCTTCTTCTCAGTCAGTGACAAAGCCCTCACGCCTGTTAGGAGCCTCTTGAACATCCCTTCCTCTCCATTTGAACTGTCACCTCCGTATCCAGCCACCATCATTTCTCAGCAGGATCATCATGACATTCTTGAATCTGTCTTCTTCTCTGCCTCCACACTGGTTCCCATAAAGACACCCCACAAGGTAGCCTGGGGTGGGGGTGGGGGTTACAAAACTAGTTCTGTTAATGCATCTACCCAAACATTCAATTGCTCCCTTTGAACGTGGAAAACGTCCCACACCTCCATGTGTTTCCAGCCAGTGAGAGCGTCACCCCTCCATGTCTCCTCCACACTGATCCTCAGCCCACTGGCCATCCACTTCCATGACGTCATGTTCAGCCTTCCCTCTGCTCTGTCCTGTGCTGTTTCCATTACCCAATCCGCTTCTCCATCCTCACCCTGCTCATGTTCTAACAGTGTTTCCTCTGAGGACCCTTCCCTAACTCTCAGTCAGAATGAGGTACCCCCCCAACTTTACTCTTCCATAGTACGTCTCCCACCCTTTCAGTACAGATCACTTTACACTGATTCTGTCTACATACTTGTGGGGATGGATCCCTGTAATCAAAGATACTTCTGAAAAGTATGTGCCATGTATGACCCATGTTCAATAAAGTGTCTTATACACAATGTATGCACAAAGGATTTGTTGTGAGCTAGGCATAGTGACCATGCCTGTACCCTTAGCACTCAACTGAAGCAGGAGGATTGTTCTAAGCTTGACGCCACCCTTCCCTATTGCGAGTACCAGGCAGGTCAGGGCTATATAGAGGACCTTGTTGACTAATTATTAATGAATTTTAAATGTTGAATTATGAATAAACAAGTAAAAAAAATCAAACTTTAAGAGTAAATTAACCTATACGTAGGAAAAACATGATATGGACCAGTGAGATGACTTAGTGGGTAAAGGTGCTGGTGGACAAGGCTGATAACTTGAGTTGGACCCCTGGTCCCACAAGATAGAAGCAGAAAACCAACTGCAAACATATTTGTTTTTCATTCATCCCATGCATGCCCTGGTCCAGACTGACATGATACCTCTCCTAAAGTACCCCCAAAAGCATCCTAACTGACTCCCTTGCTCTCCTCATCCTCCCAGGTCCCTCTCCCTGCAGCACTGATGTGACCTTTTGCAAAATACAAATCAGATCATGTTACACCCCTAACTAAGGGCCTTCTCTGGTAGTGGGGGCTTATAATCCCAGCACGTGGGAGGTTGAGGCTAGTCTGGGCAATAGAGTGAGAACCTATCTCAAAAATTAAAAAAAAAAGTCCCAGCATGGCTTCTTCCATCTACACACCTGACCTCAGAACTGCCGGATCTCTTCCTGAAGCATCTGTGCTTTGCCTGGCTTTCCAATATCAGCACAGACCAACCCTTACCCATCACGTGAGATTTCCTCTTTTATATGAATTCTCCTTGTCTATGCACCTCCATCTCAGAGCTGCACCATACTTACTACCTCACATTGGATGGCTCTTCTCCACTCCACACTGATGCCCTCTGTGGGTTGGTTTGTTTCTAATCATTACTGTTATTACATGGTGTGTGTGTGTGTGTGTGTGTGTGTGTGTGTGTGTGCATGCAGGTGGAGGTCAGAGGACAACCTGAAGAGTTGGTTCTCTCCTCCCACCATGTGGATCCTGGGGATCAAACTCAGGATTGGCCACAAGTCCCTTAACTCAGTGAGTCATCTCTGTGCTCCCTGATCAGTCTTAAACTGTCCCCCTTGAAGAAGCCTACTCTGAGACAAAGAAATCATGGCACTAATTAGTTTATGTTAACTTGACACAAGCTAGAGTCATTTGAAAAAGGAGACTCCATTGAGAAAATGACTCCATAAGATCAGGCTGTAGTGACTGATGGGGAAGGCCCAGCCCATTGTGGGTGGAGCCATCCCTGGGCTGGTGGTTATCAAATGGATCAAAGTTCAAATGGATCAAAGACATCAGCATAAAACCAACCACACTAAACCTCATAGAAGAGAAAGTGGAAAGCAGCCTTGAACGCATTGGCACAGGACACCATTTCCTAAATATAACTCCAGTAGCATAGACACTGAGAAAAACAATTAATAAATGGGACCTCCTGAACTGAGAAGCTTCTGAAAAGCAAAGGACACAGTAAATAAGTCAAAATGGTAGCCTACAGAATTGGAAAAGATCTTCACCAAACCCACATCTGACAGAGGACTGATATCCAAAATATACAAAGAACTTAAGGAACTGGACATCAAACAAATAATCCAATAAAAAAATGGAGTATGTACCTAAAGAGAGAACTCTCAACAGAGGAATCTCAAACGGCTGAAAGACACTAAGGAAATGCTCAACATCCTTAGCCATCAGAGAAATGAAAATCAAAATAACTCTGACATACCATCTTACACCTGTCAGAATGGCCAAGATCAAAAACACTGATGACAAAATTATGCTGGAGAGGATGTGGGGTAAGGAAAACATTCCCCCATTGCTGGTGGGAGTAGAAACGTATACAGCCATTTTGGAAATCAGTATGGTGATTTCTCAGGAAATTAGGAATCAATCTACCTAAAGACCCAGCAATACCACTCTTGGGCATATACCCAAAGGATGCTCAATTCAACCATACCAATAAGAACATCTGTTCAACTACATTTATAGCAGTATTATTCATAATAGCCAGAACTTGGAAACAACCTAGATGCCCCTCA
>LOJH01063109.1:0-10767 GCA_001685095.1 Ellobius talpinus
TCTCTCTGCCTCTCTGTTCTTCTCCCCTTCTCCCTTCCCTTCCATAACTACTAAATAAATATCCAACCTCAAAAAAAGGGAAAGATTAACTAATATAGTACCATGGAATTACAAGTCAGAGTAGTCTGAAGTTTAAAAACTTTATGCAGTCCAGCAGCTTCTGCTTGTGCAAGTTTCTCTTCCGTCATTTTTACCACAAATTTCACAGTTGTATCAGTATGATATTCTTTGTAATCAGAAATTAGAGCTGGTGTTTTATCTGTTCCATTAAGCATAGGTTCCAGGACCTGCTCCTTGTACACCTACAAAACATTTAAAATGACAATAATATTTTTACAACACACTATCATGTTCTCATTAATCATGTAATCTTTTAAAAATCCTCAATTCCAATGGAGGCAAAGAGGATACTGATGTCTTTCACTGCAAAGGTAACATGTGAGGATTGCATGGTGCTGAGGAGAGAAGATAAACTCAAAATTCTGAAGGGATGTCAAGATGGCTTATCACATAACATTCTTCGAAAGGACCTGACTTTGGTACTTAGCACCCATGTTAAGCAGCTCACAACCACCTATAATCTAGCTTCAAGGGATCCAATGGCCTCTTCTGGTTTCCATGAGTACCCATGTGCATGATGCACAAATATACACACACAGAATTTTTTAAAATTAAGATATTGAATTAAAAAAAAGCCAGGAGTGGTAGCACATGCCTTGGTTCTGGTTCTGGTCCACGTAAAGCCCAAAGGCCCCATAAAGTCTATGGGTATATGTGGGTGACATTTGCTAGACCTAGCAGAGTGTCATGCAACCCACTTAGATTTAAAGCAACTGATACTGACCTGAATTTACTGAGCATATTTATACAGGCCCACAATATTTCTCATTCCATGTTTTTTGTTTTAAAATAAACACAAACATACAATCTCTTTTTAAAAAATGAAAGAAAGAAAGCACCACCTAAGTCAGTGGTTCTCAACCTGACAGTTATGAATCGTAACATAAATATCTGTGTTTTCCAATGGTCTTAAGCAACCTCAGTGAAAGGGTAGTTTGACCATCAAAGGGGTCACACGACCCACAGGTTGAGAACTGCTGACCTAATGTAAGACATACTATTTTTTATATATACTTAAAAACTTGAAAATTCAAACACAAAGGTAAAAAATAAATACCAAATCAAATCCTAAGCAGACACAGGACAATTAGGTGGGTTATTTGTGCCACAAAGAATAAAGCAATGCCCTTCTCATATAGTTATACTGACCTGGGTCCAAGTTCTAACAGGAAGTTCTGTAATCTCTACTGTGTTTCTATCCACCACAAATATCTCACCACTGACAGCATACTGGTTCTGACCAAGTTCCTGGATGGTGCCTTTAAAGTTTTTATAGTTTGGAAGCTGCAGGGAGACGGAAATAATTTAAAAGTTTGACTTTTGTTCTTGAGTGCCAGCACCACCTGTAAGCAGCCTTAGCACATGGTCTACTCACATGGCAGATCACCGTGACTGAAACTAAGCTTCCCATCCTCACTCAGTGCTCACTAAGTTCCTTGATATGGAACTCGTAGCTTCTGCTAGCACAGTCTGAACACCACCTAATCTTCCCATCATTCACAGTCTTCCTAGAGCAGTGCTCTTTTTCAGTCTATTGCCCGAATTCCTTCTACCATTAGCTTAATATCCTTTCAATTCAAACGCCCTTTGCTTCACACTGAATGGCTTGTAGTTTGGATCCAACTGAACTTTATAATTTTTATCTAATGATTTTTCTCTGCAGAACTACTTTTGAAGATTTTGAAAATTTATTCTATTCTCCCAAGGTTTCATGTGAAAATATAATTACCATTGTAAGAAATCTAATTGTGGTTTTTAAAAGTAAGGCTTTGAAGAAATGGTTAGGATTAGGCAAGGTCAGTAGGGTACAATCCCATGAATGAATCCTACTGAATCTGAGTAACTATTCAAGGAGAGAGGTCAGAAAGACAGTTGTATGTGTACACACACATGTACACACACACACACACACATTTCTCATCATATGAGGCCTTGTATTGCTAGAGGGCTCTGCCAACATGAAAGTCATCACTAGATGAGGCTTCTAGGCCCTGAAAATTCAGAATTATGAAGTAAAATAAGCCCCTTTCCCTCAAAAAAGGTAGCCAGTCTTAGGTATTTCATTATGGTAACAACAAAAAAAGGAACTATCTACTGGCTCTGACGCACACTCAGCTCCCCATTTAATTCACCAATATAATTTACTCACCCTCAACCAAATCACCATTAGAAGAGGTCATCCATACCTGCTGCTGTCACTAAAAAGTCTAACATACAGCAGGAGATATTTTGTGCATATTGAATATCTTTGATTACTATAAATTTCAAGCCCTAATATCTTCTCCTGACAAGTCATTAACTTTAGAAAACAAAGACCCTAACTCTTAAACTCACCTCTTAGCTCAGAGCCATGATATAGGCAGAGAAGGCATGTACTGATAGAATACACTACTTCATCATCCTTGAATCCATCTACAACAGTTTAAATAAAATACTATCATAGAAAGTAATTTGGAGCTTGGGATCATAGTAAGTAAGAATGTTCGCTATAGATGCATACAGAACCTAAGTTCACATCCCCAGCATCCACACAAAAAGCAAGGCATGGCTGCATATACCAATAACCCCAGCACAGGGAGGCAGAAGCAGGTAGATACCAGGAGCTCACTGGTTAGCCAGCCTAGCTAAAATGGCCGGCTTCCAGTTCAGTGAGACACCTGGTCTCAAAGCAGTAAGAGTGACAGGGGAAAGCACTCAATGCCCTCTTCTGCAATATATCTGTGTGTTATATAATGTATATGTCATTATAAGGACAATTTTCATGGCTTAATACTTTAAGGACAAAAATAAAGCTATATATGAGTGTAACAAGGAACCATTCTCTGAACAGTTTAGAGATTTTGAAGCTGAAGTACAAGGTATTTTAAATTTTTAAATAAACAGTTTCTCTCCATAAAACTTATCTTCACACTCATTCATTTATCTTTCATGTAAGAAAATATAAATTTATATCCTAACAGGATCCTGTCTACAATGGTTCTAAAATGAAAAGATTCCATTATTTTTCTAAAAGTTTTCCTTTATCCATTATTATTTAAGTAAACAACACAGACCATAAAAACTTACCATGGGATGAGGGTCCAAACCCTCTAGCATCCGTCTGACATTGTTCACAATTTCTCTAGCATCATAGTTGGGCAGTTTACAAGCCCATCCAGTCCCAATACCCTCAGCACCATTAATCAAAACCATAGGGATTATGGGGATGTACCACTCGGGCTCCACACGCTGATTATCATCATAAAGGAACTTAAGTAAGTTATCATCCACGGCCGGAAAAAGCAGTCTTGCCAGAGAGCTAACAAAAGGAAATAGGACAATATTGCTCCAAGAAATGAAACTTCATAAGAATTTGACATTTTAAGAAAACCCTCTGAAAAGAATACATTTTAAATAGTTTTTTTACTACATGTTATAATAAAATTCACCTAACATTAGTACAAAAGGCATATTTTTCCTAAGCATAATCCAGTATAAAAGAGTCATTTTTTACTTACTTTCTTAAATTCTTTAATAATGGTAAATAACTTTGTAAGACGTTCCAATTATTCTGAATAAAATACCTAACCAATTTTTGGTCTAAAGAATAAAATTAAGTGCAGGAAAAAAGTATATATTTATTAGGACTGATTTTTACCAAGAATGCATAAAAATTAAGGTCAAAAGACTTGTACCAAATAATTTAAAGTACTCGTCCTGAGAAAAGTAAAAAAATCTTCTCTCCACTGCTTTAATTCTACTGAAGTTTTACTTGATACAACAAATTTCAATTTAAACATTATGTCAGTAAGTTAACAAACTATTTACCTTAACATTGTGAAAATATAACGAGGGCTTGCAGCATCTTTGCCACCATGAAGCCGAGTTCCAAACTGACCAATGGGCTGAAGCAAGTTAATGTTGTTACTGCCCACAAAATTCTGAGCCAAATTCACAATAGTCATCATCAATGCTTGCTACAGAATGGAAAAAGACAGAATTTATGATTAATAGCCTTAAGTTTTTTGGAACTATGCCTCAATTTGTATTAAAATCTAAACTCTCAATTCTATTGCATTTTCAAAGACCTCATTTAAAAAAACATACTCTATTATGAATAATTATCATTTAGTATGCCAATAATTACTGTTCTCAGTTGACTCCACTCTCAATGCTTACTTCTCCATGATGATAAGCAGACATTTCAGCAACAGATCCAGCCAGCTGGGCAACTTTGACTTCACGTTTATCATTCCTCTTGAAACAGGTAAACAAAACTTTTCGTTGGCCTGGTTTGAAGCCTATTTTTAAAAAGAGCAACCCTCCTTTAAAAACACTTTTTAAATACTTTTAAAATATTGTCACTTCATGAATCTCAGTCTCAACTTCTTTCCCCAGATCACCTTCATGAGTAACCTCTGGTAGGACATGAAACCTACATTGTCTCTGATCTTTCATAACGTTTGTTAACGATTCTTTTCTGTCATTTTTATATGTTACAAATAAGATACCTCATAATATCAACTATTTTAGTGTCAACATTATAGGTTTTGGAGAAAAAAAGAAAGGCATTTACAATTCCAGAAGAGAACCAAGTTCTGGACTTAAAGAAATTTTCAGAGATATCATACTTCTTCTATATGGGTCTCTATTTCATGTGACCCAGTGCCAGCTGTCACCTAAGTATTAGCAATCAAACAAATTGATGATGTCTATTAGCACATCCACCATCAGAAAAACTTACAAATGTTTACTGAAGTAATTAAGAACAAAGTCTTTAGAATCTTGGTAATCTGGATATTCATACCATGTGAATGAGCAAATTACTAAACTGGTCTCAGTGTCCAGAAAGTAATTGAAATAATAACCTTTCCAGTAACCATAGTCATAAGATTATGTGAGATTAAGGGCCTCCTTATCCTCCTTGCTTGAGACCAATAAACCCAGCAATAACTTTATCCATATACGCTGACTACTGCATCTACCATTATGAGACCAGAGCATAGAAGAAATAAGATGAAAAAGTATGGCTATTTCTTTGAAAATTTCATTATTAACTGAGGAAACAAAATTAGCACAGATAATAAGAGGAACATAAGAAGTGACAAAGAAGTTCAGGCATCAAATACCAATTAAGACGGAATGAATATTCATAGAAAGGAGACAATCTCAGGCTAGACATGATTGATGGACAAAACTATTAAATGAAAAACCAAGCAACACAAAGATGAACAAACTTGCTATGATATATAATTAGGCTGGGTAGGCTTTTCAAGTAGGAAAATCAGTTACTAGAAAGTTTCCAATTTTTCCCCCCCGAGACAGGGTTTCCCTGTAGCTTTGGAGCCTGTCCTAGAATTTGCTCTATAGATCAAGCTGACCTCGAATTCACAGAGATTCGTCTGTCTCTGCTTCCTGAGTGCTAGGATTAAAGGTGTGTGCCACCACCGCCTGGCCAGAAAGTTTCTAAATTTTTTAAGTGAAATTAAATATTTAGATTTTGTTAATAAGATATAAAGATATAAAAAGATATTTAAAAAGCTTATTCTCCAATAAATTTTTAGACAAAATTCTATTTTTCTTAATTTTGGAAATTTCAATTTTAGAAATTACTTCACAAAAGCATAAGGAGCTTTAAAGACTGGCCTTAATTTCCCTGAAAATCTCAAAGGAAGATTAAAGACTTCAGCCCTCCCACAGCTTATCTACTGCAAAATTTTTAAGCTCTTTTGAATAAAATCTTCATGTTTTGTAAGATTTCAAATAAGAATTTTAAATGAACCATAGACTTTGGTATTTTAAAAAGAATTTAAAGTGGACCATAACAGTGGCCTAATGTACATGAATTTAAACCATACAGAGCATGCAAGGATAAGAAAGACTTTTACAGATTACTTACCATCCACAAGAGATGGTATAGATCTCTCATTGTCTGAGTTTGAGAAGAGAATCAATTCCTTGTTGATGAAGTCATTGTACGTCAAGTGCTTTGTTGCTGTACCATACAAAAATTGCTAGGAGAAAAGTCAGAGAGCAATATTGTCACTTTTACTGCATGAATTTTAGTCTCACCCCCTCCCCCAGATCACCTTCATGACTAACCTCTGGTAGGCCATGTAACCTACGCTGTCTCCGATCCTCCATAAAGTTTGTTAACCATTCTTTCCTGTCATCAATCTTCTTCTTACTGAATGCCTAAAGAAGTCCAAGTAATAATGTCACATATTAAAATCAGTTTCATTATAAATCTTGATTTATAAATGGTAAATAATTATGGGAAACTAAAGTGCTTTTCCTAATTTTTAATCAAAATTTTATTTGAGCTGTGTCTTTTTATTAAAGAAATAACAAAACCAAAAAGAAAAAAATAAGTAAATTTTACAGCTTTAGGTACTATACTTTCAAGAAAGACTTACCACACAAAACTAGCTCTGGGAGGAAATGTAGAGCAAGCAGGGAGTGGCTAAAGAAAATTTTCCTTTATGAACAGCATACTTACCAAGGTAATGGCAGCATCATCTTCAGGGCCAGCATATCTAAACAATATACGATGCCTTTCCATATCAGCAAAATATTCCTTTGCTTCTTTAGCTGTACTGGTACCCAATCCTGTATGATTTCATATAAAACAGGGTCACAAGTAGAAATGACTATTTAAAACCATCAAATGAAAGCTTATAAAGTCATTAAATTGATCAAGCTTAAGACAGACAAACCAAATATAGTTCTCCTGACTTAAATAAAGCTAAAAATTAATAATTTTTTCTGTCAAGCAACTCTAACTCAAATATGATCACATTCTGATTAAAAATCAGGAAATAGAAAATAAGCAGAAAGGAACTTGCTATATATTAAATGAAAGTAAAGGAGCACGATGGGCAAATTCCTTAATGAATTAAAATGAGAAAATATGAAAAGGGAAACAGTCATGAAACATGAAAAGATTACATTCAGAGATTTAAGAGACCCATAAACCATATATTAACTTTTTGGATCTTAGAATTTTAAATATATTTAAATATTAATGTAATCATGAGGAATTTTAATGTTGTTTGGATTTTTAAATATATTAAAGAAATATGAATACTTGTTTAGATGCATATTAAAATAGTGACAGTTGAAATGCTGTAGTGTCTAGAAGTAAATTCAAATTAACCTGGGGTGCTAAAAAAGGCTAAATGGTCATGAAAATGGCAATCATTAAAATGCATAAGCAGTTCTAATACAATTTGTGTGTGTGTGTATGAGCATGCATGCATGTGATAAAATTTAAGCCCTAAGGGGAAATTCTATAACTATTATTACTATTATTAATTCAATTTTTCTTATAGAATTTTTCTATGAAAAAATTTTAGTAAGCAAACTGCTGTTTTTAAAATCTAAAAGACAAACTTTTGAGGTATTTTTAATCCTCTCAAAAAAACAGATTATATAAGCAGTCATTTCATAAAACTTAAAAATTGAAATACAAACCTTTGTAGTATTTTATTTTCCAGGCTTTCTGGTTTTCTATATGTTTTTTCCATTCATCAAATTCAGGAATACTATAAAAGGAAAGTTCCTGCTTATTTTTGCTTGCCTTAAATTAATTTTTAAAAAGAAAAGAAAAAGAAATTAGTTTTTCTGCTAACACTTAAAAAAAGTGCAAAATTAAAACAATGCAAGCAATACCTTTACAATGGGCGTAATGAATTCTTCAAGAAAACCATGCTTCAAAAGTGATGGCCAATTGTGATGAATAAAATTGATTAGCAGGCCTTTGATGTGAGAACCATCTTGATCCTAAAAGAAAAGTAAAGTAAAAGTCCCATAATTTTATAAAATATTAAGTACTTTTAAATAAAATTTAAAATGTGTGAATGAAACCAAGACAAAATTCCACTCAAATTATAGATAAGCATCTTATAAAATAGTATAGATTAGATGACTATAAAGGAACTATTACTTAAAATACAAGTATAGCTAACAATATACTAAATACCTGTCCTTACATTTTATATATATATATATATATATAATGGTGTACCAGATTATAGACTGTTTAAAGGTGGAAAGATTCAAACATGGTTATAACCCCACTTCAATGGGCAACAGAAGAGGAAGGCCATTGGGTATTTACATTACAGTTATCTTCTCATGACAAGAGAGCTGGAAAAAAATCTGCTTAAAATTATATAGCAGCTTTTTCTGTGAATTCTCCACAAATGCTTTTACATTTTAAGAGACAATGTTGGTTATATAGGAAGCACTTCCTATTCAATATTGTAGTCCTTTCTTTATGGTTTTATGCATCCCCACTTAGGTCAACTCTGCCATAGTGAGCATCACCTAAGCCGCTGTTCCTCACTTACAAATGCCACCACATCATTCCTATTTCCACATGGGCTCGGTCACTGTGACGTAACAGTGAGTCCTGTTCTTTTCATACCTGCTGCTTTTGAGAACATTTTTAAATAACCAATAAAGTTAATACCTACCCCCAAATTAAATAATAAAAAATGAGCTTCAAGTGCATATTTTGATATAATATATCCTCTAGAAGCATACAATCACTTTTACCTATGCCATTTCCTGAGACAATTACCAAGAGACAATCTAAGGGTTAAGGATATAGCTCAGCGGTAGAACATTTGCCCCAGGTCCAGCATGCATGCATGTATACATGCATAAATACATACATAAAACAATCTCGAGATATGAACTGTAAACATGCAATAATTTTCAGACCAACCTGATCAGTCATAATCATAATCTTTCCATAACGTAAGGTTTTCAGAGATTCTGCATCATCATAACTTTTCTTGTATTGTAAGCCAACTATTTTAATAATATTGTTTATTTCTGCATTTTCCATAATCTATAAAAAAGGGAAAACATTGAAAACATTTTTAAATTGCTATAGTACTTAAAAAGTGAGTCTAAATCTACATTTGAAAATTCAGTTTTAGAAATATGTGTAAATGTCATGAATATCTGTGAGATGCATACAAACCTGCTTATGAGATGCTTCTCGCACATTGAGAATTTTACCCCTGAGTGGGAAGACTCCGTATCTGTCCCTCCCAATCACACCTAATCCAGATACAGCCAGTGATTTGGCAGAGTCCCCCTCTGTTAATATCAATGTACACTCCAGGGAATGTTTGCCACCTGGAAAATATTTTTAAGTAATATATATTTTAAGTTCCTTATTTCACTGATGAGAAAAATGTAGCCAGAAAAAAATTATCACAACAATAATAATGGAAGACTAACAGTCGCTTTATATTACGCTTAATGAAGATTAAACTGTAAATGCATTGTAATGAATTCCCAACCTCCTAAAATTGTAATATACAGTACATGAAGCAATCCCTTCCTTCCTTTCTTTTCTCTGTCTGTGTGGTCATGTGTACTCATGTTGAGGCCAGAGCAGGAAGATAGCTGTTGTCCTCTGTTGCTCTTCACCTTGTTAATAACCTTGAGACAGAGTCTTTCACTGAACCGGAAGCTCACTATTTCAGCTAGACTGACTGTCCAGCAAGCTCTCAGGATCAACTGCATCCCTACCAATGTCCTACAGTGCCGGGGTAAGGACACACACAACCATGCCCAGATTTGTACATGGGTGTTGGTGATTCAAACTCAGGTTCTTATGCTTGCACTGTTAGCACTCTTACCCACTGAGTCATCTCCCAAGCCCCATATGAAGCAATTTCAATTACACTCTAAACAGAAAATAACTGAATAAATTAAAGGTTAAACTTAAAATCTTTAAAAATTGGTTTGACTCTTACCAGCGTCATTGGCATCATCCAGTTTGGGAATGCCTTTGATTTTACTGTATTTTACTGATGAACACTTCTTATTCAGCTGAGTCTGAGCCTTAAATTTCACCCAGTTCAATATGCTTTCTACAATGCCACAGTTAGAGGCCTTAAAAATAAATAAATCAAAGGTCAGTAGCTGAAAATAAGCTGAAAATTCATAAGTTCATCTAAAATTTATATGACAGCTAGAATCGGGGCAATTTGAAGACAAAATTATAATTCTGAGGATGATAATACATTCTAGTAAATTTTACGCAAAGACAGTAAAATGGTATTATAGCTAGTTACTAAAACTAACTCAGGCTGCAACAATGACCTACTGTACTGAATGACCTACATGAGAAAAATCCTGTCATAGCAAACTTCATGAAGACTATGGAAGGCTCTTGTAGTAAGGCTCTTACTTCAAGTTAACATCACAAAAGCTTAACCACCCATTAATTTACTAATTGCCAAATTTAGACACTGACATCTCCAATATCTGCCAATTAAATCCTAAAATGCTATGACAAAAAAAATACTGATATGGAAATGACATTAGGATAACTCGGAAACTCATGCACAGGCCTCATTCTGCTAATGACTTCACCTAACACACCGTATATTGTTTGCAATTAATTGGTGTATGCTGATAACCTGCTTCTTTTAAGAGCTAAACATCTTCAGTTCCAAGTCTTAAAAGCTTTTTTTCTCTTAATTGCCCTTAGTGATATAGTTTCAGGCATATGAAATAGTTTTCTAGCCAGTGTAATGAAAAGAAAGTAGCAACTTGTGCCAAATCTAGACTACTCAAATAATACAAAATCTGTGATGGAGGAGGGTCATCTGTCTATGTGTTATTTTTATTGGTTAATAAAGA
>LOJH01063112.1:0-10767 GCA_001685095.1 Ellobius talpinus
TCTTTGGGGCTTTCCAGCTGTGGGGTACTGGGCAGGACAGAAACCCCAACAAGCAGGCCCACTCATGTTACACACCCACCCTAAATATGATGAAAACATGCTTTTATATCAGTTTCGTATATCACAGAATATTGTGTTTTTATAGCAAACAAGCAAAGAACAGCAACAACAACAAAGAAAAATATTGAGAGAGAAAGGGAAAAGAGAGAACAAAACATTGCAAGTCAAGTGTAGTGGTGTACATTGAAATTCTAGCACTCTGAATGAAGATTACAAGCCTGGGGCTATGTAGAGAGACTATCACAAAAATAATAGTAAAATCATTTAAAATGTAAAAGCCACAGGGCTGGGTGGAACAGTTATTAGAGAGTACTGGTTTCTCCAAACACCCAGTTTCAGTCCCCAGCACTCTCATGATGGCTTACAATCATCTATAACTCTTTTTCAAGGAGAGCTAATGTCTTATTATTGCCTTGTAGGCATCAGATACACACTTGCTGCAGACATGAATGCAGGCAAAACATCCACACATATAAAATAAAAACAAAGAAACTGTCTTTAAAAATTGTGCAACCCCTTCTTAGCTGTCAGGTCATCCAAATGCAGGTGTTGGGCTGAGTTTGGCCTGGGGACTAAGGTTTGTCAACACCTGGGACACATACCATATTTAACCAATTTCCTACTGAGGGAAACTTGGGTTGATTCTAACTTTCACTTTTATAAACAACAGTACTTCAATAAGCAGTTCCATGCACTGGACATTTATTACCAAAAAATCGTCAGAGTCAAAATATCTCAACAGAAAATTCTTGACTCTGCGGCAGGGTTTTATTTGTCACAGATGTCCCGAAGTGTTGTGAAATTGAGGTTATGTTGGGTTAGACTTCCAGAGAGGATGCAAGTGAGCTTGCCCTCTCTGATGTCACTAGCAGCTTCTGGATAGCTTGTAGGTCTTACCCTGATAAGTGAAAAAAATGGTACAAGAGTAGGGTGCTAATGTTATTTCTCTCATCAATGGAGTTTGTGAGCTATTTTTCTTATGGATTCAGAGACATTCTCTGATATGACATATTGGTTCATAGCTTTTTTTTCTCACTACTTTATACTAGGTAGAGGTTTTTTTTCAACTTTTAGAGGTTTTCAGACATGAGCAGGTACAGGTGCAGGCTAACAAGAATTTAATTGAGCAGAAGACAGAATTTGTGAGTTTTAATTTCTGATATAACACTGAGAAGGATGCAAACATTGGACGGACATTTAAAAATCTTTTGTGAATACACATCCATGTGTGAGTGTGCATAGGAGAGTGTACACATACTACTAGTGCATGAGCAAGTGTGGTAAGAGGTGTCTACTATTGTTCTCTGCCTTCCTGTTCTGAGACAGGGTCTCTCACTGAACTTGAAGCCTGAAGCTCACCAGGTTGACTAGGCTGGCTGTCCCACCAATGAACTCTCAGAATCTATCTGTCTCTTAACCCCAGCATGGGGGTTACAGCCTCACCCAGTTGTGTCTCATTCTTTTTATTCTTTACATGGGTGCTGTGGATCCTTTGTCAAGTACTTCTGCTTGCATAGCCATCACTCTAGCCCACTGAGCTATCTCCCAGCCCTTTTATAGTCTGCATCCAAAATTAAATAGCAACCCTTTTCTACCTAATTATTTCTATTTTGACTTTGTGATGACTCATTTTAAAAGACTATTTTTATTATTTTTATTATATTATTTTAATGTGTAAATGCATGTGGATATATGCAAGTGCCCAGGGAGATGAGAGGGGTCAGATCTTCCTAGAACTGGACTTACAGGCAGTTGTGAGCTGCCTTGTGCAGGTACTGGAGACTTACAGGTTGTCAGGGTCATCAGGAAGAGCAGTTGGTGCTCCGGCCTACATGTGCATCTCTCTAGCTTGTGCTGATTCTTGGTATTCAGTACTTTCCTTTTGAGGTGTGACTTTCTCTACTCTGAGATTATAATGTAGTGCTTCAGATTTCTTCAAGAAATTAAATAATTTTATTTTTAAACTTTAATTTTTTTAAGTCCTTAATGGGTTTAAATCCTTAATGGGTTTAGGAGTTTTCCTGGTACTGGGTATAAATGACAGATGCAATTTCTTTCCCAGAAAAGAACCAGTTTTACCAGCTTTACTGCACAGTGCCTCTTTCCTCTTGCTGCTTTCCTACCCCAGGATGAACTGTCTCTTTTGCTTACTGTTAGTATATATGAAAGCTGCTGATAATTATATATTGTAGCCTAGTCACTAACTTGCTGTTTTGGTAATATTTTATTACTAATGATTTTTCGAAGATGGTGGTCATATTATCTGAGTCACTTATAAAATGGTTATTATTTTACTACCCCCATGCATGAAGGTAGTAAAAATGTATTATATAAATTTGCCATATATACATATATTATATATACATATATATGAATAATTTTGATATATCTGTGCTGAGAACAAAATGGATACCAGGAAAGTAGTCTACCAATAAACTACATCCTTACTCCTGTTTTTTAATAATAGTCTAATTTCAAAAGGGTTTACATCTCATAAAAATGACCTTTGTTTAACATTTATCAAGAGTAATATCTCTCTCTTGCTCAGTAAATATTAAATAACAGTGATAATAAATACTCCCTGATATTAGTCCTATTGGTAGTCAGAAATTCACCTAATCTTGTTCTGTTGTTTTATGTTGGTTTCCAGGTGGAGATAAATGGTGTCATGTCTAGAACATATTTATCCATCTCCATTTTATTTATTTATTATCTGTCTTAAGAATGATTTTTTTACTCCTACCTGCAGCTAGTGATGTACGGATCCACTTTCCTTGCTATATTTTGCCTTTTCTTCTCCAGAGTGTCCCAGCCCCTTCTTCCTCACAAGCCAAGTGTCTCACCCCACTGTGTATGACTTCTGTGATGATCTTTGACACTTCTTGCAGGCTTTGGGCACTTCGACTCAGCACAACATATCTTTTGCAGCCTTTCTCTGACAAATGATTACCAGCTTTTATTTTTCTCTCCTTCATTGTCCAGCATCAGTGTGCTATCCAGAAGTAAAGGGAGGGAATTTCTGTCTCACACTGTCACTCTCAAACAATAAAAAAACTCCTTCCTAAAAATATAAGCCCTAAAATGAGGTGTCCAAACTGTTGTCAAGTAGCCACTGAATACTGCCCAGGGGTCTTCCCATTATTATCTGGGTAAGACAGCTATTTTGGTACTTACAGCAGATGTCACAGCACTCTCCATGCTCTTTAAATAATGAAAGCTAGTCTCTGTTCTGTCCTCCAGACCAAGCACTGTAGCACAGGCTCCATAAACATTACCTCAGCTCCAACACACCACCTTAGGTCTACATGTCCTGTGTGTCGTTCCTCTGGGGAGGGAACCTACACTTCCACTGAGAATCTACCCCATCACTGAAGACCAGGAGTCTTGGGTGTTTCCCTCAGGTAGCAACACCCACTCCTGCTGTTATTCCACTTCTGCTACCAAAGGACATGGTGAGCCTGCCACACACTTCTGAGAACTAGCAGTGAGAATCTCTAACTCCAAGGAGGTTTGCTCCTGAGATCATAAACTGCAGCTGGCTCTAGCTCATGGGTACCACTTCTACCACCCTACTTGCAAATCAATACTGATTTACCCCTGAACTGAACCCCAAACACCTATGTGTCATCATAGGCATAACCTGACAAGTTGGGGTAATATCAAACAGATCCAACACACACTAGACCAAGGTGAGCCCTTATACCCATACCAAGAAATAACACCAACAATGAATCTATTTCTGAAAACATCCAAATTTAAGGGATCGGGGGATAGAATTTGGGACTTCAACATATAAAGTTCAGGGACCCTAGTCAACACATAATATAGAGGAATCCTACCTCATTCATGCATTTCCATTTTCTGAGTTTTCAGTTATTCTCAGTCAGCTGTACTCTGAGAATTTGTAAAGAAACAGAAATAAGCAATATATGGTATAAGTAATATGCCATTCTGTGTAACACGATAAAGTATTGCAGTGCTCACAGCCCAGGTGTGAAGGTTGTGAACCATTCATTATCTAAGGGAATCCCTGCTTTATACACTATTCACCCATTAGTTGCTTATTAGCCATCTTGACTCTTTGTCCACTACCACAGTATCACAGTACTTGTATCCAAGTCATCCTTAATTTGCCTAAAAATGGTCCCAAGAGTAATGATGTAGGACCTCAGGTATACACAAGAGAGGCCATCTTACAACTGTACATCTGGACAAATCTGGAGTGATTATAATGCAATAAACTTACCCATATCCATGAGAGAGAGCAAGCGACATATTTGCATAACATTGATTACAGAATATTTTATAGATCTTCTATTATTGCTGATACTCTAGTGCTCTAATTTATAAGTTCAGCTGTGTCATGACTATGTGCATAGGATTAGGTGTGTGTCTGATTTCAGGTGTGCACTGTAAACCTTGGATAAGGGGTACAGGGTTACTGCTCAAACACTGTACAATATTATTTTCCCTCCCTATCTATGCCTCTAACTGTGTTCCTTATGCTAGCAACTGGAGATAAGCATTGCCCCAACAGCTTTCTTATATGTTGTCTTCAATAGAAAAACACTGCTAATAATCCTTTTATTATTCCTATTTTATGAATAAAGATAGTGAGTCAAAAACTAGCTATACAGATTGGTCTGTGAAAGTTCTTGATGACAACTCATAACCCGAGTTCAGTTCCCTGGATCCAGATGTTATATCTCAAGCATTGTCCTCTAACCTACAAACACATTAAATTAATTAATAAAAAATATCACCATGACTAGAAACAAGTTAAGAGAAAGTTTACTTTGACTGACAGTCTATAATAGCAGGGCAGGCATGGCAGCAGGCAGCCAGAGGAACTAGCTGACTGAACACATTTTGTTGGCACATAGGATGTAGAGAGAGCAAATAGGAAGTAGAACAGGACAATAAATGCTTAAAGTCTGCCCCCAGTGATGTGCTCCTCCAGGAAGGCGGCACTTCTTATAAGTTCCATAGCCTCTCCAAGCATCACTACCAATAGGAGACCAAATGATCAAATGTCACAAGACTATGGAATACATTTCTTATTTGAATCACCATTAGGAACCCGCCCTGAATGTAGGCAGCACCAACTCATGGCATGTGGGCCTAGAACTAATAAAAAGAAGAGAGCAAGTTGCCCACCAGCCTCATCTCTCTCTACTTCCTGCCTGTGGACACAATGTCACTAGCTGCCATCATGGCCTGCCGGCCATAGTAGACTATCATCAAACTGTGGGACCAAGTAAACCTTTATGCTTTCAGTTTCTTTTTTTGCCAAGGTCTTTCATCGCAGCAACAGGACAGGAAACTGATACACCACATAAAGAACAATAAGGTGATGCAGCCAGTGTGTTTTGAAGAAGCCAGTAGCACTAAATTTTAACCCATTTCTCTTAATCTGTATATCATCACGAGGTCGTGGCCTACCAGCAAAGTTCTGGCATGTCTGACTGGTGGCGGCTCCATGGTGTCTCCCTGACTCTGCCTTCTTCCTCCCAGAATTCAATTCCATCTTCCCAGCCTTTGTAAGTTCTGCCCTATTAACAGGCCAAGGCGCTTTCTTTATTCATTAACCAAGAAAAGCAACCCACAGACAGAAGGACCTCCCACACCACTAAATAAAGATGGAAAGGAGGGTGAGAAGCAGACAGCAGAGGCCTGAAACCACACTCTGAAGAAGGTACCTTCTATCCTCATACAATGAGAAGTCATTGCAAGGAACAGGACCTGCTTATATGAAAACAGAAAAAAATATAACATGGTCATGATGCCATACTGTAACACTGCATTTGAACTGGCATTGAGAGACACAAAAGAAAGGTGAAAACTTAAAGCGCAGCAGAGGACTCCTCACAGAAAACATTTGGCCTGATGAGTGAAAGGTGAGTGAGTACCCCTCAATGATACATTTTACCTCTTCACAGTTCTAAGGGCTGCAATACATTTGAATAAATACATATTAAGGTATCTTCTTTGAGCTATAGATTAAGAATTTCAATTTGGTCCATACATTAAAAAAATAAACTCAGAATTGGTAAGAATATAGAAGCCCCATCTCAAACAAAATAGGGAGGATGTTAAACAAATAATTCTATTTTAATCAAGCTGGGCTCAGAGCCCAGACAACAGCTACATTCAAACAAATAAGGGATTCTGAAGGGGAAAAGGATGGCAAGATAGATCTGGAAGTTCAACAGAAGCAGAGAAAGGGACAGTCAGGGTGGGTAAAGTACCTAGCCCTGGCTTTGTGATCTGGCACATGTTTTGTTATAAGTCCTTTATGGTGCTGAATAAATCCACTGTGTTTAACAAGAATGTATCAATGATTTAGTAGCAGTGGGTGCAGAAGGGCTTATTCTGGGGATGACCAACCAATCTGTCAATGATAACTATGTTTGTTTCTTTTCTGTGTTGTGATAAGACACTCCAACGAACAGCAAATTTGAAAAGCAAGGGTTTATTTGGCTTATACTTCCATGTTACAATCCAACATTGAGGGAAGTCAGGGCAGGGCCTGAATCAAAAACCAAGACAGATACCATGGAGGAGCTCTGCTTACTAGATCACTCATTGTCTCAGCTACCTTTATTGTACTGCCTAGGACCACCTGATTAGGAATGGTTCTGCTCACAGTAGTCTGGGCCCTCCTACATCTATTAGCAATTAGGACAATGCTTCACAGACATGCCCATAAGACAATATGACTTGGGAGGTCCCTCAGTGAAGACTCCTTGGAATCATTGTAGCTTATGTCAAGTTGACAGCTCAAGGTAACATCAAGGCCTATGGTACTAGAGTGTTAATTGTCCTGCAGTCACGTAGAAGGTACACAATAGTCTCCCTTCCTATTTTTCATGCTTCAGATTCTTGGGCTCAGGCAATATCTTCTCAAGACAGAAGAAATCAAAACCTCAGTATATGTGCATCCAGCCAGATTTTCTTTCCTTTTGTCCTTTTCTGTTCTGAAACTCTCCCTTAGACACTAAAAGCAAATCCTATTGCCTTCCTTTCCTCCCTGACCATTGTCAACCTTCTAAGCGGGGCTGAGATCTGACCCCATGATTTAGGGACTGTGACACACTCTGGGAGCCTCGCTCCTTCTGAAGCCTCTTAGGAAGAGGGAAAACTACACAAAGCGACGCTCCCCTGGCCCCCATACTGTTTGAAGATATAAACTCCAATTTCAAACTCTTGGCTGGCTGGAAATCCCTTGGTGACTTCTCTTCTAGGGACTTTGTGATGACAGTTGCTGGGCAGTCAAAGGCATATAGACATCCCTGAATTCGCTAGTTAAATGACAACCAGCCACCCTCCCAGTTCTAAATTCAGCACCTTTGGCAATAGCATCACCAATGAATGTCATGTTTCTAACAGCATTTTCCCTATAGAAATCAAACTTTCCTTATTCCTTAGATTCTTTACACTTGGCAGAACTCCTACAAATAGTCAAATCTTTTTCATGACATTCAGATGAAGATTTAAGTCAGTTAAACAGCTAGAAAAAGAACAAGCTATGACTGAGTCACCATGGAAACCAAATCCCAACTGGAGTCCACTTCATTCTCCATTGGGTTGGGAATTCAAAGGCCTCATCTGCACTTTGGCACCAAAATGAGAGAGACCAGGATACAGCTAACTGTCAATCATCTCAAGACACTTGCATGCACAGAAACACACATTATGTATTTTACCAATACTTCACGATGAGAAATCCATTCAAGGAAAGATGTTTTTATGTATACCACAGCACTCTCCTATTTCATGATAACCTGATCATTTGTTTAATGATACTCAAGAATTATAATAAATAAAATAATAAATAAATAAAATCAAAATTATGAAACATTTCCATTTTTATACTATGCCTTTCCCCACACAAGGTGAATTCTCAAGTCTCTGGTTAAACAGATTCAAATGGAATGTTTTGGTTGTAGATAGGTTTGGATACTCTAGCTTCGCTCTCTACTGATCTACACAAACTGCAGTAATCATTTAAAGTAATTCTTAAAGTAATTCTTAAAGTAATCTTTAAGAATTTCCAGGATGTATTGTCACAATGGCTCAGGGGATAAAGGCAGCTGCCCCCAAAGCTGACAGTCTGAGCTCAATGCCCTAAACACACATGGTGTATGGAGAGAACTGCCCCTGCAACTTGTCCTCTGATCTCATGTGCACCTCATATCATGAGTGTGCGACTGTATGTAGACACACACACTCATACCACAAGTATATAAATGTAATTTTAAAAATCTTCAAAAGTTAACTTCCACAAACATAGTGGAGCAAATGTCTTTGTAGTATGATTGTACATCCTTTGGATATATGTCTAGGAATGGCATTGCTGAGTTTTGATCATACAACAAAGACATTTGCTCAAGGATGTACAATCATACCACAAAGACATTTGCTCAACTATGTTCATAGCAGCATTATTTGTAATAGCCAAAACCTGGTAACAATCTAAATGATCCTCAACTGAAGAATGGATAAAGAAAATGTGGTATGTTTACACAATGGAGTACTATTCGGTGATAAAAAAAATGACATCTTGAAATTTGCAGGCAAATGGATGGATATAGGGGAAAAAATGTCCCGAGTAAGGTGACCCAGACCCAGAAACATGGCATGCAATCACCCATAAGTCGCCATTAGATGTAAAGCAAATAATAATCAGGCTACAATCCACAATTCCAGGTAAACTAGGTGAAAAGGAGGACCCTAAGAGGGACACACATGAAAGGGGGATATCTTGATAGAAGGAGTCATTATGGGTTTAGGGAGAAGCCAAGTGCTAGGGAAATCCACAGGAATCCACAAGCATGATTTCAGCTAAGACTACTAGCAATAGTGGAGAAGATGCCTGAGCTGGCCTTCCCCTATAATTAGATCAGTGACTGCCCTAATTGTCATCATAAAACCTACACCCAGTAATTAATGGAAGCAGATTCAGAGATGGAATGAGAAAGGTGTGGGAACAGTCAAGATCATAATTGGGGAAACCACAGAGACAGCTGACCTAAGCTAGAGTAAGTTCACAGACAGCTGGGGATCCTGCATGGGACCAAACTAAGCCCTTTAAATGTGGATTACAGTTATGTGGCTTGATCTTCTGGGGGTGGCAGCCGGGCAGTAAAACTAGGATTTATTCTGGATGCATGAACTGGCTTTTGGAGCCCAGTCCCCTTGGTGGGATACCTTGCTCAGTCTTTAAGCAAGGAGGAGGGGCTTGGTCTGGCCTCAACTTGGCATACCAGACTTTATTGAATCCCCAAGGGAGGCCTTACCTCCTCTGAGGAGTGGATGGGGGTGGGATGTATGTGGGGAGGTAGGGGTTGGGAAAAGGGGAGGGAGGGTAAACTGGGGCTAGTATGTAAAATTTAAAAAAAATAAATAAATAATAAAAAGACAACTGCCAGGGCAACTTATTACAATATCACCACCCACTTAAGTACCAAACGTTTGTGCTTTCTCTCCTCAGCAGCAGAACCACCTCTCATGTTCACTGTGGCAAACATTCTGATGTCAAGGCCATCTGTTTTTCTTCCCAGTTAACATTCTCTCAGCCCTCAGCACTAGACCTGAGTTCTAGTCTTCACAATGTATCTTATACTTCATCTTATCTAAGGCAGATGGGGTCACCTGCCTGGGCTTCAGTAGCCGTATTTATGCATGTGTTTAGGTCTATTTGTGAGTCTTTTGTATGATATTTAGTCTCTCAGCTCCATAAACCTATGGCAATCTATATGTTTGATTTTGTGTGCTGTGGATATGGAAAAGATCCCTAACGTGAGTTTTTTTTTAGAATTTATCCCTACTTCTAAGATTCTACAAAGTACACTGTAAAAGGATAGCACAGATGTCCAGAGTTTCTAAAGACAAAAAAATTGGATATTTTGTAACAACTTTACATTGGTTACAGATTATAAAAGGGGGGAAAGGAAAACAAGAAGCAAAAATCAAACCCACACTCACTTTTCCTGTGGCCTGTCTTCACAGCTGTTGTCACCTGGGTTGACACCTGAGTTTCTAGTCTCTGAGTCCTCAGACAACCACACTCAATCAATCACCTTTTGGACTTCCTCCACCACCTGCTGTTGAAAGCTAACTAAGGAGAGCAGTATGTGCCAAACTGGAGGATGCCAGGAGTTGGGCAGCCACAGACTGAAAAGGTCGGGGACAAATGAGCATCATTAGAACAATGGTAAATGTCAAGGTCACACAGCAGGGATTAGACATCAAGGATGGATTTGAAATTTCAGTGGATTGGGGGATGGGACAGAAATTACAAACATGTTAGCATGACAAATGACTGCATTCATCTTTTTAACTGTTTATATCACTCTGGTAGATGATCATAAAGTTTAAAAGAGAGTTAATTCAAAATAAGTGTTCAGTCAAAATTCTTTGGTCTTTTTAGATCTATCCTGCTGCTATACAGTAACAGACAGACACAATAAGGATGACTTTGTGATGTGATTTCTACTGTGTCTGCCAATGCTACCAAACTGACTTCTGTTTGTTGGGATTTAGCTAAGATATTCACGATCAGTTTGCTTCATCTTTATGAGGCTGTCACCATTATCGCCAGTCTACAGATGACCAAGGTCTAAGGCATTACCATCCCTAACTTCAAACTTAATAACAGAGCTACAGTAATGAAAACAGCTTGGTATTGGCATAAAAACAGAGAAG
>LOJH01063114.1:0-10766 GCA_001685095.1 Ellobius talpinus
GGGGATCCCAGGTGTCCAAGGGGATGTCCCCAGCTAGGTCCTTGGGCAGCAGAGTAGAGGGTGCCTGAACTGGCCTTGCCCCACTATTATACTGAGGATTATCTCGAATATCACCATAGAGTCTTCGTCCCACGACGGATGGAGATAGAGACAGAAACCCTCATCAGAGCAACGGACTGAGCCCTCAAGGTCCAGTTGAAGAGCAGAAGGAGGGAGAAGATGAGCAAGGTGTTTCTTTTAAAAAACATGCTTGATGTGATGTGGGTGGGCTCCCAAAGTAAATCTTAAATAGCATTGCCTTTTCCCAAATACTCCATTACCAATCCACCTCTTCATTTTACCCTTTACTTCTTGTGTAGTCTTAAGTTACTGAAGGCTTCTCTGTCTCAGTTTCCTCATTTGTAAGATGAGCACAGCTATAATAATATATAAGGCTATGCAAAACTGCTTGTCTTCGAGCTTCTTCCTTCCCCCTCCCACAAGAAAGGTAAATTTCCATTTGTCCTACCCCTCAGGGATGCTGGAGGAGGAATGAATCAGCACCTGTGAGACAGAACAGCAGCTGCATGGCACATAGGGAGTGCTAATGTTCTTGTGAGACAAATAGAATGGCTAGATGACTCTACTAAGCGTATTTGGTTTCTGATCTTATGTATCCTGATGTACTTAAGATCTTGACAGCAGGGGGAGGTTAAACGATTCTTAACAAAGGCTTCAAACCGACTCATGCTGAGTCCGACCCCTGCCTTCATCTCACCCTCGAAAGCCATGCTGGCATGTCCCTTGCCCTAATGCTGCTTAAACTTAGATCCTGGGCAACTAGAGACCATCCATATATTCAAAATATGCCAGACTTCTTCAGACTAGGAAGTCTCAACTATACCCTGCACTGTGCCCCTTTTCCCAGTATCCCCAATACAGAACCTGAAATGAGTTTCTCTATTTCTATTGCTTATACCTCCCGACCCAAGCCCAGTATTCTCCTTAGCTCCATGGGGTATGAGGTACCTCTCTTCTTGGAAAAGTACCTCTCTGTTTTGAGTCCTAGTCACCACCATAAATGAAAATATCAAAGCTTCAAATGAGACAGTGACTATGGGCAAGCCATTTGCCTGGCTGGCCCCAATCAATGCCTTAAAAAAAAGGTTGGTTTTATACTAACTGGTGTCGAACAGTTTGAGCATCACAGAACTCTTGTCTGTTTTCACAAACTTACAACTTAACTATAGTTCTTTTGAGCCAGCTAAAACATTAGCTAACATTATCTTAAGCCATCAAATAATTCTAGCTATGAAAAGGGAAATAATTGTTTCTCCAAATGGAAGCAAGTCATCATTCGACCAGGATCCATGGCAGTGGTTCTCAACCTTCCTAACACTGGGACCTTTAATACAGTTCCTCATGTTGTGGTGACCCTCTCCCCCCAACACAAAGTTATTTTCATTGCTACTTCATAACTGTGTTTTGATACTGTTATGAATCATAATGTAAATGTCTGATGTACAGGATGTCTGATACTGGGCCCCTGTGAAAGGGTCGCGACCCACAGGTTGAGAACCACTGATCCAGAGGCTGCAGGCAGAGGCGGATCTGTAATTGGGTGCTGTTTCTAAATAAATGCCATTGCTCTGTCAAGGATAGAGATCATTCACAACAGGCAACGCTAGCCTTCTGGGGTCTCTTCCCCAGACTTCCAGCTACCATGGGACTCACCATATATGATCCCCCGAGCCTGGAATCCAAGAGCAGCTGCAAGAACGAGGAAGGAGAAGGCAGTAGTTAAAGGCTTCATCCTACTGGTGGACAGACCCAACTGGTCTTTGAGCTGCGCTTTGTCCCCTGCCCTTCCTCGCTATTTATAAACGTAAGATGATCCGGAAGTCCTGGGTTACAGCACATAATGCTGCTCTTTTACTACATAATACTCAGCATGCTAGCTCTAAAGGAGGCCCAGAGAACAATGGGAAGTAGAGGGCAAAGGTGACACGGGGCTTTCCAAACTGTTCCAATCGATTCAGTCAGAGAGAGTCAATATTTCCAGAAGGGTTTCTCCTCCCACGAGCTTCCTTCAGTCCTTTAGCAATGACCACAGGGTGGGAGTGGGTAATCCTTTCAGACCTCCAAGGAGGGCTTAACACGGAGGAGATTGACTCATGCTTATTTCCAGTGGACCGAGACATACAGATTACACATGTAAACTTATCTGCCTTACTAGAGATGTATAAAGTTGATGTCAGCTCCTTCTTTTATTATTTTTCTTTAATTTTTTAAAAGATTTTACTTTATATTCATGAGTATTTTGTTCACATGTTTGTATATTACATACATACGGTGCCCATGGATGTCAGAAGAGGGCGTTAGATCCCCTGGAACTAGAAATAACAGATGCTTGTGAGCCACCATGTGGGTGCTGGAAACTGAATCTGGGTTTTCTGCTGGAGGAGCAAGTGCTCTTAACCACTGAGCCTATTCTTCAGCCCCTTTAGATATGTTAATATCGTTTAATTTAAGAGAGGAAAAAAATCTTTAGGTTGTCTATGAGGAGAAACATCTAAGGCTGAATGTGGTGGTGCTCACTTTTAATTTCAGCCCTTGGGAGCCAGAGGCAGGTCTGTCTCTGTTAGATCGAGACCAGCCTGGTCTACATAGTGAGTTATTTTATCTCTATGAGTTCATATATGTTTGATCTTTATTTGCAGTTTTATTCTGATGTGGTCCAATAAAACAGAAAGAGAGGTCTAGAGAGAGAGAGAGAGCTCATCGGCTGAGAGTGCTTTTTGCCTTTGTAGAGGACCCAGGTTCGGCCTTCTGAGGTCAGAAGCCTATTTCTATCATGGGATAGCTTTTCTTTCTTCAACTACGATTGAACACTTTGTTGGCAATATTGGTCTGGGCTGGAGGTTAATGTCTTCAGAAACTTGAAGAACGCCATGCCAAGCTCTTCTGTTTTTTAAAATCTGTGCTGAAAACTCTGTTATTCTGATGGGCCTGTCCTGATATGTGACGTGATGTTTATCTCTTGCTGTGACATCCTGTACTGAGTCTGCACTGAGTCTGCACTGGACAGGCGTGTGACATCCTGTACTGAGTCTGCACTGGACAGGCATGTGACATCCTGTACTGAGTCTGCACTGGACAGGCATGTGACATCCTGTACTGTACCTGCACTGGACAGGCGTGTGACATCCTGTACTGAGTCTGCACTGGACAGGTGCGTGACATCCTTCTGCACTGTCTTTTGCTTTTGCAGTTCCCACTCTTTGCAGAACAGAGATTATGTGGGCCTCCTAGGTTTCCTTCTGTGGTCTGGGCAGACTCTCTCATCCTCCTATGATTTGCCAGATTGTAACCCTGGCGTGGTTTATGCTTTATCTGGAGGGTGTTTCCCAAATGAGTTGGGAATGTGGAAGGGAACCACAACACTGAGGTTGGTTTAAGCGGAGGACCTGTCTTCATACTTTCAAAACCTCTTGAGTATGAATCACTCTGCTGGGGGAATACCCCTGTGGGTATTGTGTCAGTTACTTTAACTGGCAACATGCCATAGCTTTGAGTCGCTGGGGACGAGGGTCTTAATAAGGAATTATCTAGATAAGGTTGATCCTTGGGCACGTGTATGGGGAATTGTCTTGGTTGTTAATGAAGGTGGGAGGACTCATCCTGTATGTGGATGGCACCATTTCAGGTGCTGGGCCCAGGACTGTGTAAGAGTAGAGGAAGCTGGATGAATACTATACAATCAAGGAGTGAACATGCATGCATTTATTTCTCTCTGTCCTTGGCTGTGGACGTGCAGACTCTTGCCGCAGTGACTCCCCTGCTGTGGTGGTGGACTGTGACTTGGATCATAAGTTAAAACAGAACATTTCCTCCCGTGCGTCACCTTTTGTCAGTATGTAGGTATCTTTGTGTGCTCTTGGAACTTCAGAGGTCTTGGGCTTTACGGCAGTGAACAACAGCTGCCCCTAGGATTTGGTCTGCTCACCTGCTTCAGGCTCAGAGCTTCAGACCCAGGGTTATTCTCAAGTGATGGGATCTGTTCCTGGTCACTGAGGGAAGGGTTATTGCTCTTAGGCTTGTCTCGACCTGAGCTACCTTGTGACTTGAATCCTCAATTCATCAGTGTCTAGCCCTCCAGCCTTCCACAACCCGACAATTTCCCTCACTCGAGGCTGTGGCAAGCCAAGTTATGACTCTCCAACTGGTAGCTGTTCCCTAGTCTCGGGCCCCCAGAACAGCTCGGTTTTGAATAGTAGATTTTTATCTCAAGAGGGCACCTGGCTGCTGCCCTCCTACTCAGGCGGGTGAACAGACGGTGTTTCTCTCCATCACTGACCCATCCAAATGAGGAAATATTGTCTTAGCAAAACCTGCAACTGTCTCTGAGCCTCATGAGAGGTGCGGTCCTGTGGCTGGAAGCTGTCTTCTCCTCCCACTGGGGAACGGCATGACTTAGACTGCATTCGTCAGCTACTTCTCTGCACGTGGGGGGGATTTCCTGCCCCCTCATTTCTTTCATTCCCTTCCATGGCTCTGAAGCGCCTCTTAGCTTTCTCTCTGGGTTAAAGAGTATTTTTTTTCTTACTCTGATTCTCCACTTGACTTGCTTATATAGAGGTAGCCTCTAGTCATCCACTTTACTCGCAAATGCGTATTTCATCATAGCATAATCTATTATAGCAATACAAAGACTGTAAGAGCAGTTAAAGGGAAGGCCTGGGTTCATGGCTGATGTTGCCTTTGTACCTCAGCTTCTCAGAGACCCCTAACATTCCTTAACCCCACCAAACAGGGATAAAACCCAAAGACATTTTAGCCAATTTAATGGCTCCCTCAATAGTGGGTGAAATATATCTTTGATATGAAGTCTACATTGGAATAAGCTGTGTTCTCAGAAATTTAAAAATTATAACAACATGTCTTTGGTTTTGAAGAAAATACCCAAAGTTACATGATTTCCCTTGGAAATTCAAGGTGAGTGAGTGTGATATTTTCTCCCCAACAGCCCAATTTCAGACTGGCCCCATAGTTCTGTGAATCTGCAGAAAGACAGACAGACAGACCTGTGGCTACATGTATGCACTTTATTTTTTTGGGGTGAGGGTGATGCTTACTGCTCTAGGGTGGCAGAAAAACAGCTGGGCCCTCACAAAGTTGAATATGTGTATGGGCTAGGGCAAAACTCATTTCATAGTGGCTTCATGTACCTGGCTTAAGTTAGTATCAGAGCCACACACATTCCAAAGCCCCCAGAGGCCACTCTAATAGTTTATCTGTTTATGATCTGCTGAGGAACTATGCAAAAAAGTCCATATAAATACTACATGAGCTGCTTTCAACCAGAAGAGCAGAATGAACATTTTAAACATCTATAAAAATAAATGCTTAGAGCCTCCTAGGTGGTCACTGGGGATGACAGAAAGAAGTGACTGGCAGTTTAAGGCCTCCTCAAGCTATGGCTGTGCTCCTAGGTCCCAGAATTTGCTTCAGCCGTCTTATGCACTCCTGAACTTGCTGATCATGGGGGTTGGCACAGATCCGGTACCTCTTCTTGGAGACAAAGCTGGAGAAAAAGGGGAAGGAAGATTACAAACAGTGGTCTCTAGTAAATAGGGAAGGGGAGCCCTATTCTCTGGACCCTCCAATTTTCGACTCGACAGTCTGTTCTTTTCCAGGAGAAGGCTCAGCACCACCTCCCTCTGGGACTGTCTTTAGGCCTGAGATTCTCTAGGCAGACTTCTGCCTGCTGTCTCCTATAGACCCTGATCTCCTTCCCCTTACCTGGTGATATCCAAAGATGGCCCTTTTCTGTAAGCCTACTCACTAGGTCATCTAAGAACCCGGAGACTCCCCTCCAGGAGGTGAGTTTGACACTTACATGATGCCTGGATTGATGCACCCACCACTGGTTGGAAAATAATATACAAATCTTGAGCACGGGATCTGTGAGATGTAGGAGAAGCAACAGTCTGGAGCGTCTCGAATGCCTGTAGGAGGACAAAGGCCCACTCAAGTGCCAAGTCATTGCTCTCAAGAGTCCTGTGGGGTGGGGTGGGGAGCCACATGGGTGGTGAGAAGGCCCAGAACTCGGGACATGCTTCTGCTCTAAGCAGCTGGACTCAGGACGCCCAGGCATATGTAGAGAAGTGAGTGAGTCCCCACAGCCATGCTACTCTTCCCAGAGATGCTTGCCATCCTCAGGGCCCTCCCATCTTGTTCCATCAGTAGGGAAAGTGAAGCTGCAGTACAGTATCCACCCAGTTCTTTAAAATATGCCATGTCTGGTCACTCACCTTGATAAACTGCGTGAGGTTCAATGCGATGAATGTCCCTCTTTTCTCTTATGGCTGTTTTTAGAAGAAACAGGTGGGGAAAGAATGTCATGGTTGGCAGCATTATATTGGCCCCTCCATTCACCATAGATTCCAATCCCAGTTTTTGGTGGCCTTGAAGTCTCAATTATACGGCCTCAGCCTTTGGAGTGTTACAGTACTGTGTGCGCCACCGTGCTGTACTCCCCTCCCGTCTGAAGGCAGGCAGACTTTGTGGCTGGGTCTCTGCTAACCTATCTGGGTTGAAGGTGTTTGCTATGAGATTTCCCCTGCCCTGTGATCCTTCAAAAATATTTGAGAAATAAAAGCTTTCTTTAGATTCTGAAATACTAAAATCCAGCTGCAAATCTAACACAGAAAAGTTAACTGAGCATGCATTGTGTAATAGGCCACATGTGTCTACACATCTGGAATCCACAGGACTCTAGAAACAAGTTTTCTAGCAACCCATTTGGTGGTATGATGTCCTTTACAGTGTAGTGGAGGTTTTTTTTTTCCTTTTTACTGTTTGTTCCATTAGTATAAAGACACACAGATGTTATAGGAACACTGTTACCCTGTTTGATTACAGTATGTTTCCTAGATCAGAGCTAGGATAGGAAGCAGGCAGGTGTGTGTGTGTGTGTGTGTGTGTGTGTGTGTGTATGTGTGTTGGGTGCACATGTATATGTGTATGTTCGTGTGGGGGGCATGGAGGAATGAGTGTGGGGAGTGTGTGTACGTGTGTGTGGGGATGTGGGGGGTATGGAGGAGTGAGTGTGTGTATGTGTGTATGTGTGTGTAGGTGTGTGTGTGTGTGGGCGTGTGTGTGTGTGTGGGAGTGTGTGACATGGATGTGCCTGTGGAGGTCAGAAGACAACTCATTTTGTGAAGTTTGTTCTCTTCTTCCACCTTTCTGTAGGATCTGGGAAACATAACTCAGCTCACCAAGCTTGCAAGGCAGAAGTCTTTACTACTGAACCATCTTGCCAGCCCCGCCTAAATATATATATATTTCTTAAATTTTAAAATACTTTTGTGTGTCTATTATTTTTTGTTTTTACATTCCAACTGAAGTTTCCCCTCCCTCCTCTCCTCCCAGTCCCTCCCCCACTCCCCTTTGTCCACTCCTTCTCTGTTTCTCTTTAGCCATTTATATAATTTTTAGTGCCCATTCGAGGTATCAAGCACAGTCAAACTAGTGTGTAACTAGCACCCCATCCACTCATAACTTCTCCAGCCAGCAAAACTGAAATTCAGAACCCATTGAATATTACCTCCCATTGTTCCCCCCTCAGCTTAGCAATTATCACTTTACTTCCTCTGTGTGGTCTCTTTTTGAAAGACAGGGTGTTGCTGTGTCTGTCAGACTGACCTTCAGTTCGTGGTCCTCCCACCTTACAGGCTTGCACCAGCACCACCGTGCGCCTCTTTTGTCTTTACAAATCTACTTCTTTAAGTAACGCCTGTGACTGGAACCAGGCGGTGCCGGCCCTTTGTGACTGGCATATCCCAGTCACCAGAGCCATCCCTCAGTGTTCATCCATTGTGCTGCACACACCAGAACGCCCTACCCTCCCGACACTGAGGAATACTCCCCTACAGAAGTGTGCCTGTCACATTTCGCTTGCCCTTTCGTCTGTTGATGAGTAGGCAGTGTCTCCTCCTTCTGTGTGGTGCAAATAATTCTGCTAGGAATGTGAGTGTATCAAAGTCTTTCCATGTATCTACTTTGAAAGGTTTTTGGTCAATACCCAGAAGTGAAATTGTTGTGTTATATTAACTTATCAAAACTCTGCATTGCAAAATTCATGTAGTGCCAAAGATTCTGGACAAAGCATTGTAAACCTGCCTTGTGATATGAGGCAAATGCAGCTCAACCAGCCCTTCCTTTTCCCCCTGCCTCCCTCTCTCACTCCTGTCTTCTGTCCTTCCCCCTCCCTTCCTTCCTTCCTCCTTCCCTCCCTCGCTCCCTTCTTCTTTCCCCTTTTCCTTTCTCCCTCCTTCATTTCCCTCTTTTCTAATTTGAAGTTAGGTTATCACAGCTGAAAAGGTAGTTTTAAAAGTTAATATTTAAGATGGGTGTGGTGGTGCACACCTTTAATCATTAACACTAGGGAGGCAGAGGCAGGCGGGTCTCTATGAGTTCCAGGACACCCAAGGCTATACAGAAAAACCCTATCTTGAATGCCCCTCCTCACCAAAAAAAGAAAAAAAGTATATATTTAGTGGCTGGAGAGATGCCTCAGTAGTTAAAGCACTTGCTGCTTTTACAGAGGACCAGAGTTCAGTTCTCAGCATGCGTGTTAGGTGGCTCATACTGCATGTAACAGCTTCTTATGGTTTCCAAAGGCATCTGCACACATGTGTACATGCACACACTCACTCTCACACACATACACGAGAATAAAACAAATCTAACTGAAAAACTGGTATTCACTTCTTATATCAAAGCATTCATTAATGATTTTAGCAATAAGGATTAAGCTATCAACTCATCCAGCAATTGTTTCCCAGTGTCCTTAGCGCATCCCTTTTATAGAGCTGGTCTACCATATTTGGGGCTTCCACATCCAGGGCCAACCGTGGATATTCTTCCTGAAATATAATTGAAGCACTTGAGACTCCTCCTTGCCCTGGTTCCCTAAGCAACAATATAATAAGTACTCACTGGCATTTAAGTGGTTTTAAGTCTTACAAATGTCTAGAGTTTTTAATGCACAGATGAGTATATGCATGTGTTAACAATGGACAGGAAATATGTGGATTTTGATATTCACATGGGGGTCAAGGAATTATGCCCCCAGGACACCAAGAGATGGTGCAGTCAGCTTGGCTTGCATAAAGGAGGCATGTGGATACGTTGTAACATGCTTCACCTGTTGTAGGTGGAGCTTGCAAAACCCAGAAAAGATCAAAATGACCACGTCATTTTATACCCATTCCAGGATAGCTCCTGCTCCAAGTCCACCGCTTCCTAGCCTTTAATCTTAAAGCTATGACTTCCACGGTTCTGTTTTCTCATTTATAAAATGGCAGCAATCACAGTAATTGAGAAAGATATTTAAAATTGCCGGGCAGTGGTGGCGCACGCCTTTAATCCCAGCACTTGGGAGGCAGAGGNAGCTAGTTCCAGGACAGGCTCCAAAGCTACAGAGAAACCCTGTCTAGAAAAACCTATATATAAAGATCATTAGTGGTCTGCTATTTTCCCCCACAAAAAGGCAAATTTTCATTGTTTAATATGATGCTTACTCCACAGGCTTGTTAGAAGGAATCAATGTGCTAGAAGCCCTAAGACAGAACGGTAGCTATCCAGCACATAAGAAGTGCTGGATATGCATTTGTCAAATAAAAGAATAGCATGGTTACAGGAACTTGGATAGAGATGATTACTTGCTCATCCCACATCTTCAAAATGATTGTTTTTGGAGGTGGCGTCTGATACTTTATCATGTAAGTCCGCTTCTCCTCAGACTTAGAATTTTACTCCAGTTCTTTGGAGCTGTGTCAGCTAAAAGAAATGTATCAAGCACAACTGTTTCCCCAAATGGGACCCAGCATCTGTGTCTAGTTTTCTCCAGGGTCTAAAGGCTGCAGACAGAGGCAGGTCTGTAACCCAATGCCGTTTCTTAGTAACTCCCATCACCATGTCAAGGATGGAAAGCAGTTCCAGGAGGGCAGTGGTCCCCTCCTCTGTCTCCTCTCCATTTCTGCAGTTCCCATAGACGCCTACTGGGTGAGAGGGTTCAGTGAACTTACCGTGTGTGAGCCCAGCCTGGGATCCAAGGACAGCTACAAGGATAAAGATGGAAACGGCAGCCCCCAAGTTCCTCATCCTCCTGGAAGGAAGGCTCAGCTTGCCTGAGGGTTTCTGCTCACTGCACTCTGCCACACTGGGCTGCCCTGGTATTTATATGCGAGGAGGATCAGGAAGTCCCGGGGCAACGCTCAGAATGCTGTTCCTGGCTATATAATACTCATCACGCTAGCTCTAAAAGGGGGAACAAGAGTGAAAATGCAACAGGAAGTAGAGGACCAAGAACGCCAGAGGAAGCTGGCACAAAGGTCACGGTGGGCTAGAAAGACAGGGAAAACAAAGGGGGTGTGGGAGGGAAAGGAGCCCCTCACTCAGAAGTTCTTTGAAGAGTAAGGCCTGCTTGTGGCAGAATTAGGGTAAGAGCCAGCCTGGAAGTGAGTGTGGAGAAACGTGGTCATTTGGGATCTTTTCTGGTTTTTGCAAGCTCCACCCAGAACATGTGAAGCATGTTACAGGCTGAGAGGCAAGACTTCCAGCATAACTAACAACCAAAAAATTGCCTATAGAGACAACATTCCTTGTATACAGAGATCTTTTCAATAAGAATGCTACCATAGCCAGGGATTATGCTGTTTATATATTTATTTATTTTTTTCTTTCTTTTTAAAAAGTATTTATTTATTTATTTATTTATT
>LOJH01063115.1:0-10766 GCA_001685095.1 Ellobius talpinus
TAATAATAATAATAATAATAATAATAATAATAATAAAAAGATACTGAAAAAGAAAATTTCTCTGGTAGCAAGTATAATCTACAGAATCAATTCAGTTTTCATCAAAATTTCAAGTGCATTTATTCATAGAACCATACTAAAAACAATATAAAGTTCACATACAAGCATAAAGACTTGTCTAACCAAAGTAAACATGAAAAGAAATAGCAATGCTGAAAGCATCACAATACCTGATCTCAAATTAAGATACAGCATCATAGTAATTGAAGCAGAATGGTAGACAAAACAGATGTGTGGACCACAGAAAGGAAACAAAAGTCTTGGAAATAAACTTACACAGCCACAGTCAACTAAGGTTTTGACAGAGGAGTTTAAATCACAGATTGAGCAAAAGAACCTTGTCTGTAAACAGTGTTGGGGCAAATACAGAAGAAAGGGTTAGAGAGGCATCTCCTTCACCTTGCACAAAAATCACTTCAAATGTGTATATGGGCCGCACTATAATACTTGGAACCATGAAACTACTGCTGCTGCTGCTGCTGCTGCTACTACTACTAAAAACAAAGACTTCAAGAAATATGTATAGGGAAGAACTTTTTAAAAGTTATATTTTTAAAAAATTAGCACCCCAAAACAATGGTTCCTCAAACATTTTCATCTACTTTTTGCTGTGTTTGCCTCCTTTGCTAACCTTAGACTCATCTCTCGAGCCTTTCACTTCTCTCCTTACTGCCTTTGTAATCCCCTCCTGCTTTAATGTCACATGTATTCCATTACCGTCTCTTCATATCTTCAGACATCTTTCCCCTACACACAGTCAAGAGCTCTCTGAAAAGATGGAAAAAATTCTCAGGTATTTAAAAGTGGAATGACAAGAAATTAAAATATTCAGTAAAACAAAAGTAATAATTACTAAAGTGATGAGTCTTCCTCCACTCACTGTGGGCTCCACAGAAAGTGGAATGATCATAGCTAATTATTCATCAAATGTTTGATTAATATCCTGCATATTTAAAGAACTTCCAAAATTAAACACTCCTTATTCAATCAATAGACTTACTAATTAACTGAATAGAGAGTTCTCTAGTGAAAAAAACCAAAATGGCAAACAAATATTTGAAAAATGTTCAACATCCTCAGTCACCAGAGAAATTCAAGTCAATGTTGCATTAGGGCTCCACATCACTTAGTTCAGAAGTCTTTCATCAAGAAAAATATGATAATCAAAGCATGTAGCAAAAGAGGAACCCTTCGTTTAAACCCACAACACAACCGTTATGGAAGTCAGTATGGAGGATCTGTAAACACTTAAAACTGCTATATAATGCAGCTATATAAACCACTCCTGTTTATATTCCTCAAGGCTTTGTTAGTAGGCTGCAGAGACACTTATATGTCCATGTTTGTAGAGTACTGTTCACAGAAGCTTAGAAATAAAACAAGGGTAGCTGTCCATCAACAGATGAATGTGGGACTAGAGAGAGGGCTTAGCAGTGCCTGTTGTTCTAGAGGACTGGAGTTGAATTCTCAGCACCCGCTCATACACCTTCTGTAACTCTACCTCAGGGGTCCTGACATCCTCTTTTGTCTTCTGTGCAGCACATACACAGACACATAATAAAATATTTTTTTCTTCAGTTGGTAGCTTCATGGCTTAATTTAAGTCTTTAATTAATAAATAAAGTGTTTTAGGAATATCAATTATTCTTCTAAATGAGTAGCATATCCTTTTAAGCAATTGGAAGTATTTTTCCACCAAATGACTAACTTACTACCCTAATGACTCTGAGCAATAATGGGAATTGTTATCACACTTCATCATGCTAAGTTTAAATATTACTAAAATTCTGAATGAGCACTTGAATAAATGCCTACATTATTTCTCTTTTTAAGAAATCTTTACTTCTTTTCTTTTTCTTTATTTTAGATTATTTTCTTTTAGTTGAAAATAAATTCGTTGGACCTCTGATGGAACAGGCCTGAACCAGCCACCTCTGCAGGAGAAGGTATGAGAGAGCAGGCCTGAGTCAGTGACCTCCGTGGGACCGGCCTAAGCTAGGGACCTCTGAAGGACCAGGCCTAGGTCAGCAACCTCTGTGGGAGGAGGCCCATAGGAGGACATCTCTGGAAGCAGGCCTGAGCCTTTAATCCCAGTACTTGGGAGGAAGCAGACAGTTATGTGAGTTTGAGGCCAGCCTGGTCTACAAGAGCTAGTTCCAGGACACAGTCTCCAAAGCTACAGAGAAACCCTGTCTCAAAAATCAAAACAACAACAGCAAAAATAACAAAGCAAAACAAAACAAAAAGAATGATATAACCACATGTATCTTATCAGATCACCATAGCTTAAAATTAGAATTCAACAGCAACACTAATTTCAGAAAGCCTACAAACATGGAAAGTAAACAATGCTCACCTGAAACAACAATGGGTCAAGGAAGAAATAAAGGAAGAAATTAAAGACTTTAAAAATTCAACAAAAATGACCACACAACATACCCAAATTTATGGGATATGATGAAAGCAGTGTTAAGAGGAAAGTTCATAGCATTAAATGCCTGCATAAAAAACTGGAAAAATCCCACAGTAGTGACTTAACACCTGAAAACTCTAGAACAAAAAGAAGCAAACTCACCCAGGAGAACTAGACAGCAAAAAAAAAATCAAATTGAGAGCCGAAATCAGCAAAATAGAAAAAAAAACAAGGAAAACAATACAAAGAATCAATGAGACAAAACATTCTTCAGGAAAACCAACAAAATAGACAAATCTTTATCTAAACTAACCAAAAGGTAGAGAGAGAATATTCAAATTAACAAAATCAGAAACAAAAGGGGGACATAACAACAGACTTGGAGGAAATCCAGAGAATCATCAGGTCATACTTCAAAAACCTGTACTCCACAAAATTGGAAAATGTAAAAGAAATGGACAGTTTTCTGGGTAGGTATCATATACCAAATTAAACCAAGACCAGATAAGCAAATTAAATTAAATAGACCTATATCTGCTAAAGAAATAGAAACAGTCATCAAAAGTCTCCTAATCAGCAAAATCCCAGGACCAAATGGTTTCAGCACAGAATACTACAGGATTATCAAAGAAGACTAATATCAATACTCCTCACATTCTTTCACACAATAGAAACAGAAGGAACATTGCCACACTCTTTTTATGAGGCTGCTATTACCCTGATACCCAAACCATGCAAAGACATTACTAAGAAAGAGAATTACAGACCATTCTTACTCATGAACATTGATACAAAAATAGTCAATAAAATATGGGCAAACTGTATTCAAGAACACATCAGAAGAATTATCCACCATGACCAAGAAGGCTTCATTCCAGAGATGAAGTGCTTCTTAAAATGCTAAACCTTTCTTATGAACTCAAGTGTTGCCATTGCTAGGGGAGATATATCACTGCCTGCTTGCCTCACCCACTCCAACATGGCAGAGCTGTTTGCTGTCCCATGCTCATGGCCCCATTTTTAGGCACACAGCCAGCCGATGATGCCATTAAACAAGTTGTAGCACTCTGTTCACAAACCCTATTTATATGCTCCATAGCTGGACCTCTAGAAAGAGTCAGAGTTTGTGCTGGCAGCCAGTCCAGAGCTGGCATTTCAAGACTGTGGCTTTTTCTGTGACCACTGAATCAGGAAAATCTCTCTTAAAGGAGCTGCAGCATGGTGCCAGAAAGCACCCATTCTGGAAAATAAATGTGTCTAAACTTTGTTTTTTAGTGTCTAGAATTCCTTTCCAAACTGTCTCAGGGTTTACATGGATTATTAGGTCCACCACATTGGCATGCCAATTTGTTATAAGAAGAGTGCTTGGTCCTTCTGGCTGCTTGGCAGCTCAGACCCAAAATAATCACATGGAAACTATATTATTTAAAACACTGCTTGGCCCATTATCTCTAGCTTCTTATTGGCTAACATTTATATCTTAATTTAACCCATTTCTATTAATCTGTGTATTGCCACATGGCTGTGGTTTCCTGGGTAAAGTTCCCAGCATCTGTCTCAGTTGGGGCTCCATGGCTTCTCCCTGACTCCACCTTCCTTCTCTGAGAATACAGTTTAGGTTTCCCTGTCTAGCTCTGTTCTCCCCTATCAGGCCAAGTCAGTTTCTTTATTAACCAAGCTATTCATATCATACAGAGGAGAATCCTACATCAGGAATTAGGAAGTATAGGGAAGGAGAATTCAAAATAAAAATGCATAATAACAATTTGTGAATAAAAATGTCATAATAAACCTGATTATTTTGTGTTTTAACTTTAAAAATTTCCTTTACAGACATCTGGAATTTTAGGGACTCTTCAAGAGTAGCTCTTTGTCTGAATAAAAGACAAATTGTTATAATTACTTTGCACAGTTCAGAAAGAAATATTTGAGCTTATCCCTATGGAGATTTATGATGATAAGAAGCATTGTAATAGAAGATAGAGGGATAGTTAAAGTCTGATGAGGCAGGTACTTTTTGGTTCATAGACCCAGCAATGATAACATTTATAATGATGAAATTTTGGACTGAGAAACATTCTTTAAAGTTCTGGTTTTCTTTGCTTTGTTTTTCAGAATAAGACAGTACCTATTGTATCACAGTTATAGGAAGAAAATAGTAGTCATTCCAATGATAAAAAGTAACTTAGTGAAGAGCTAAGAAAAAAAACAAAGAAACAGGAGCTTATTGATATAAGAAGATGCAAGGCGTCTGAATATTGGAGAAGAATTTAAATATTTACCACCATACACTTATCCTTCCCTTATTCCTCCTCCTCCACATTTATTCATTTGTCATTCAGTCTCATCTAGTAAATTTGTACTTCTAAAATTTGAAGATTGTATAAGTCTCCATATGCTCAGATTACAGTTCAATGATGTAGCTTTAATAGGATTGCCTAGTTCATAGATTAGGGTAGTTTTCATTTCTTATTTTGTCTCACCTGCTTACACTATCTTAAGATGAGTCAGCAAAGGGGGAAAATGGATCCCATTTTCAAGTAGTTATAAACAAATAAGAATGTGGCAGACTAGCTTATAATCAATGATATAAATGAGAATTTCAGACAATTAGTTTTTGAGAAATATGACTTATGTCCTAGTTTATAAGAAATAATATGATGTAAAAATATGGTATCACCACATTTTCAATAATGAATCCATTTGCTTTCATACTTTGTATTTAAAAGACATTATAATAATAGAGTCTTATAGAACCCTGTAAGATTAATGATGAGTTTTAGGACTGGTTTTAAATAGATTTCTATTGTTCTTTGGATCTTTTTTTAAAACCTCTTTCTCTTGACTTCCAAAGGACTTCACTGTAGATTGAGCACTTTTCAGAGTGAAATGGGGAAATGTTATGTGCATGGAGGTGGAAAACACACATCATTTCAAAAGAATAAAAGATTATAGAAGGTTATCTTTGAACCTCAAAGTTTTGCTCCCTGGCAAATGAAGTATAAAATAGTTTTTTTCAATATGAGCTGAATTTAGTGCAGTCTTTTGTTTCAATGATTTCTGGATATATGAGGTCAAGAATGGAAACATCCATTCACATGATTATCCAAAGAATTAAATTCCATACCTATGTTAAAAAAACATAATTCAAGGAAGTCAGCATGTTTGGCTTTAATCCCCACAATTTTCAAAAGCATGAGAGATATAAACAATCCAGAAAACATTCAATCTTGCTTTGTATTTTGCCTTAGTTCTGGTTTTTTTTTTTATTAAAGTTAGACTTTGAACTAATCTACTTTCTGCATAACACAGTGCTCGAAAGTAGAATCCCATAGCAACAGACATTCTAATTGGGTTGCAATTCCTTTTAGTAGGTTTTAAAATTTGACATGAGTTGAGATGACTTTAAATAATAGCTACATAAGGTTTATGATTTCTTTTTCTATTTTGTTTTGTTTGCTTTTTCTTTATTTTATTTACATACCAACCAGTTTCCCCTCCCTGCTCTCTTCCTGTTTCCTCTCCCACCTCCCTTCTACCTCCCCATCCACTCTTCCTCTATCTCCTTCAGATGGGTTAAGGTCTTCCTTGGGAGTCAAAAAAGCATGACATATCAAGTTGAGGCAGGACCAACCTCCTCTCCCATGCACCAAGGCTGAACAAGGCATCACACCACAGAGAATATATTCCAAAGAACCAGCTCAGGCATCAGTGACAAGTTCTGGTCCTACTGCTATGAGATCCACAAAAGACTAAGCTGCACAACTGTCACCCAGATGCAGAGGTCCTAGGTTAGTTCCATGCCAGCTCCTGTGTTATCTGTCCAGAGTCTGTGAGCTCCTACAAGCTCAGCTCTGCTCAGCTGTCTCTGCCAGTTTCCCTTCATGATCCTGAAGGGAATCACATTGCTTGCACATATAATCCCTAATCCCTCTCTTCAACCAAACCCCTCAAGCTTGGCTCAGTGCTTGGCTGTGGCTCTCTCCATCTTCTTCCATCAGGTACTGGATGGAGGTTCTATGATGGCAATTAGGATAGTCACTAATCTGATTTCAGGGGAAGGGCAGTTCTGGCACCCTCTCTAGTATTGTTAAGAATCTTACCTGGGGTCATACTTGTGGGTACCTGGGAGGTTTCCTGGCACCAGTATTCTCCTTAACCACATAAAATGGTCCGCTTTATCAAGATATCTCTTTCATTACTGTCCTTCTCCATCTTATCCTAAACACCACCATCTTGATCCTTCATGTCCTCATTCCCTTTTCCCCACCCCTTTAATCACCCTGCCCTAGCTTACCCAGGACATGGGAGCAGAGAAAAATGTAGAGCTTAATAATAATGAAAAAATTGCATAATTTTAGCTTCTTTAAGAAAAATCAGGTATTTATAGATGTGTGTATTAATATAGGGGTCTTCAATTTGATTCAGTTGTTCCACATCTCTGTTTTTAAGCCAAGACAAAGTATTTTCATTACTGTAGCTTTATAATAGAGCTTGATACCAGAGATAGTGATGACTCTGGAGTTTCCTTTATTCTACAGGATTGTTTTAGCTATCATTGTTCTTTTGTTTTTCCATATAAAGATGGGTATTGTTTTGTGAGGTCTGTGAAGAATTGAGTTAAGATTTTGATGGGGATTGCACTGAATCTGTAGATTGTTTTTGGTTAGTTTGCCATTTTTATTATTTTTATCCTACCTGTCTAAAAGCATGCCAAATTTTTCCATTCTGATATCTTCTTCAATTTCTTTCTTCAAAGGCCTAGCATTCTTGTCATACAGGTCTTTCACTTTGGCTGGTGTTATCTCAAGGCATATTATGTTGTTTGTGGCTATTGTAAAGGGTGATGTTTCTCTGATTTCTTTCTCTTCCCTTTTATCATTTGTATATAGGAAGACTACTAATTTTTTTAAGTTGATCTTGTATCCTGCCACATTACTGAAGGTCATTAATAGCTATAGGTGTTTCCTGGTAGAATTTTGTGGATCACTATGTATACTATCATATGTATACTATCATATTATCTGCAAATAGCAAAAGTTTGACTTCTTCCTATCCAATGTGCATCACCTTGATCTCCTTTTGTTATCTTATTGCTCTCGTTAGAACTTTTTGCCTGCTTTTCTTTGTGTTTCTTCTGAAACCTTACAGAATTGTGATGAAACACTTTATCTTGTCATCTTATATGATTTTGGTACAAAGTCATAGTAACAACATAGTAACATATACACATGCAAATATAGCTATAACTGTTGTCTATTGTTACACTGTATCACTCTTTGTTACTATACAATTGTAACTTAGGATTCATCAATTGTTCTTTTCCTGCTTTCTACTTTTCCAAACTCTACCATTTTAATATGAATTTCTATAAATGTATTTTTAATCAACATGAGAATGAGGTTTTATAGTATATGTCTTTGCTGGGGTATAAATTGCAAATTTTTTCTCTTGGTTGTCTTTTCACACTGCTCATGGTATTCATGGCCTGAGAATATCAAACTCAGTTTCAAGCTATGTTAACTATAATAGAAGACTGGTAGACTACAATATGTTCTGATACTGGGGCTATTTCAGATGTTTCATTTACAGGTAGTCATGGGGAAACTGGATGTTAGGACTGGTCAGACATTCGATTTTACTAGCCTAACACAATGTCACCAAATCATGTCATGCTGGCTACCATATTCTGTCTTCAGTAAATGGCGTCTTATCTCAGGTTGTGGTACTCAGTGTAGGATAATGTTGATAAATTCTATCTTTTTGACTATTTATGCTAAAATTGTTCATATCTGAGATTCGTTTTTACAATTTGAAATAGATTCTTCTCTCATACAACACATTCCAATCACAGTTTTGTCTCCCTCTACTCCTCCCAGATACCCCTCCTCCACCCTACCTGAGATCCACCCTCTTCATTTCCTTTCAGAAAGGAACAGGCCTCTAAGAGACAACAACCAAACACAATAACACAAGATACAAAAAGATAAGGCAAAACCCCTCATATCAAGGGAGAACAAGGCAACCCAGTAGGAGAAAAAGAGTCCTTCGAGCAGGCAAAAGAGTCAGAGACACAACAGCTTCCACTCTTTGGAGTCCAACAAAAACACCAAACAAACAACCATAACATATATGCAGAAGACTTGATGCAGACCCATGTAGGCCTCTTGTATGTCACTTCAGACTCTGTGAGACCATATAAGACCTGCTTAGTTGATTCAGTAGGCCATGTTCTCTGGGTTTCCTCCATCTCCTCTGACTCCCACAAGCTTTCCTCCCCTTCTTCTCCTGGGTTCTCTAAACTCTGAGAAGAGAGATCTAATTGAGACCTCCAGTTTATACTCTTTTCCACAAAATGTTTGGCTGTGGGTATCTGTAACCCCTTCCATCATCACTTGAAGATGCCTTTCAGATGACAATTGAACAAGACACCATTCTATGAATAAGCAGAATTTGGAGAATCATTTCATTGAGTTTTTTGTGACCAATTATGTTGGTTCTACCCCAGGTCTCTGGGCTATTCATTCTCTGTTTCCCAGCCATCCAGGCAGTATTAGACATGGTTTCCCTCTCATGGGGGTAAGCCTCAAGCCCAGAAACACTATACAGTATGTATTCACTCATAAGTGAATATTAGATGTAAAGCAAAGAAAAATCAAGCTACAAGTCACAATCCCAGAGAAGTTAGGTAAAAAGGGAAACCCTTGGAGGGACATACATGTGAGGTTCCAGGAAAGAAAATAGTTCAGATCTCCTGGGTAAACTAAAAGGGGGTAGAGAGGAGGGAATGGGACATGGAAACATGAGGGATCAAGAAGACATAGTTGGCAGAGGGATGGAGGGGGAGCCATTATGGGATTAGGGAGAAGCCTGGTGTTAGAGAATTTCCCAGGAATCCACAAGGATGAACCCAAATAAGACCCCTAGCAATAGTGGAGAGTTGTTCAGCTTTCATGAGTTTGTAAGCTTTCTGTTGTTATTGATATCTAGATTTAATCTGTGGTGGTCTGATAGAATGCAGGGAATTGTTTCAAATTTCTTGTATCTATTGAGACCTGTTAGTGTCCAGGTGGTCAGTTTTGGATAATGTTCCATTAGGTGCTATGAATGTACATTCTTTTGTGTTTGGGATTTTTGTTTATATATTCTTTGTGTTCTATAAATATCTGTTAGGTTCCTTTGGTTTATAACATTTATTTGATGTAGTATTTCTATTTTTTATTTTGGTTTGGAAGTACTATCCTTTATTTAGGTATATTTAGTCTCTCAGTATCAGTGTGTGAGGGTTAATATGTGATTTAAGTTGTATTAGTGTTTCCTTTACAAATTAGGATGCATTTGTGTTTGGAGCATAGATGTAAAGAATTGAAATGTCATCTTAATGGACTTTTTCCTTTGGTGATTATGCAGTGACTTTCCCATCTCTTTTTATTAGTTTTGGTTTATGCTCTATTTTGTTATGTATTTAAATGGCTTCACCAGCTTGCTTTTTTAGGTACATGCCTTTTCTAAACTTTTATTCTGAGATAGTGTTGTTGAAATATGTTACTTGTATGAAATAGAAGGATGGATTCTTTTTCCAAATCCATTCTGTAATCTTTGTCTTGGGGGGGAGGAATTGAGACTATTGATATTGAAAGGCATCAATAACCAATGACTGCTGATTTCTGGTATTTAGTTGTTGTTGATAGTGATGGTGTTAATGTGTGCATATTTGTGTGTGTGCATATGTGTGTGCTTCCCTTTTTTTCAATTTTGCTGGTGTGAGATTATTCATTTTCTGTTTTGTTCAGAGGTGTACTTACCTTCCTTGTGTAGAATGTTTGCTTCTAGCAACTTTTGTAGGGATGAACTTATGGAAAGGTACTTTTTAAACATGTATTTTTCTTGGAATGTCTTATTTTCTCCATCTATGGTGGTAGAAAGTTTGGCTGGGTCTAGTAATTTGGGACTGACATCTGTGGTCTCTTATAGTCTGTAGTACATCTGTCCAAGCCCTGATTGCATTTAGAGTCTTCATTGAGAAATCAAGCATTATTTTTATAAGTCTGCCTTTATCTTATTCTTTGCCTTTTTTCCATTGAAGCTTTTAATGATAGTTTGTTTTATACATTTGTGTTTTGATTATTATGTACTGAAGGGACTTTGTTTTCTTGCCCAATCTATTTTGTGGTCTCTGCTTTTTCTACCTTTATAGGCATCTTTTTCTTTAGGTTAGAAAATTTTTCTTTGTAGTGATAGGGGAGAGCAGGCCTGCTTTTCATCCCGCCCGGCTCCCACACAGCTAGCTTAT
>LOJH01063116.1:0-10766 GCA_001685095.1 Ellobius talpinus
ACAAGAGCTAATAAGTAGCCTGACCTAATAGGCCAATCAGCTTTATAACTTATATAGATTTTCTTTGGGGCTAAACAGCTGTGGGAACTAGGCAGAACAGAAACCCCCAACAAGCAGGGCCCCTCATGTTACATTTATGGCTGTGGGTCACCACAACACAAGGAACTGTATGAAAGGGTTGCAGCATTAGGAAGGTTGAAAACTGCTGCCTGGCATGTAGCCTGCTTTTTCAGCAAGTGGGTTTCAAGAGATTTTCAACTATTTGTTCATTGAATTTGACTTTTATGGAACTTAATTAACATGGTACCCTATGTTTCGTTAACTCCCCATCTCAAGATGTAAGCTGGTGCCTCTACCTTTGCTTGTTTTCCTTTCAGCTTCTCTTCCTTGCTTTTCCTCCATAACTTATATGCTGATGTTTACATTATCAAGGTCAGGAACACTCAGAGTCTACAAAGCTTTTCCATGGGATAATTCTTAATGATGGAACTGTAAACATAGTTAACAGCATCCAAAACAAACAAACCAACCAAGGAGTTTACATCACATTTCCTTTCCAATGTATCCATTATGCATTTGTTTTATCTGGGAATTTCCTGTTTCTCTTCTTCCTTGTTTTTATTTGGTCATAGAATTTCTCAGCTTTCCTTCAATTATTTCTATTTTTAAACAATATCTTATTTTCTGTACAATCATTCAATATCTTGTTGTTAAACTATTTTTGCTTTATGTTGGTTTGGTTATAGTTGTTGTTATTTGGAAAAGCTGAGAAATTAACCTGAATTTTACTTCCGAAGTTCTAATCCCTCCCCAGATAGAACTCTAATTGCAATGCACTTTTCTTGCTTTCTTTTTCCACCCCTTTCCTTCCTTCTTCAGTTTTATTGCCTTGCTTGGTCCTTTTATTATTTTCTACTACAGCAGACCGTAAGATCTTTGTCGTTCTCTGAATCACCCAGAGACGAGTTTGCCCTGTGTGCTGGTTCCCTGGCAGGATTCAGCTCCCATTGCACTCTGGGTTAAGCCAACTCCTTTGTGGCATCTCTGCCTCTTAGTGACACTTCTGTACTTTCCCATCGGCTTTGCCTGAGATTGTGTGCCTTTTAAACAGCTTCTAAAACAGACAATGTGCTTTTTAAAGTGTAGCTTAACTGTAACTGTACATCCATATTTTAAACTGAATCAATTAGATAAATTGGATATTTTGCTACATAATTCCTACTTAATATTCAATTATTTTTGCTCTTGTAGCTAATAGTTATACTCCCTAGTCTCAGGTTCCTAATAAACCAGCCATATACATTTCCCCATCTTTAAAATTTGTGCTTTTTAAACCAAAGATTATTTGCTGTTGATGTGGAATTTTCCTCAGGAAGCTCCTTGATTCCTGAATACTGTGGATTTGCATGGAGAATTGTAGGCATTACTGTATGGAGGGGGATGAACAAAGTGGATTAAATGGCAGTCATGCTCACTGGTCCTCTTGCTCACTGGCTCTTCTGGTCTTCCTTTATTTACCTGGAGTGGGCTGCTTAGCATTCTGTAGGGCCCACTGACACTGTCTCACTATGTTCTCTATCTATAGACCATAGCTTTTGCCTCCCCCATCTTGCTTTATTTTGGGGGAATTCCTTACAGCAACACTGAATTTACATCATTTCTACCACTTACTTTCCCTGCTACAGCTCTTCTCATGCTCTTTCCAGCTCCCTCTCAAATTCATAATCTTTTCCTCTGCAATTTTACATATATGCAATTAGTTATATAATGTATAGTTTACATATACAATTATATATTTTATTATATGTAATTAATGGACAACAATATAATATATGCAGTTATATATATTCAGTAGGATATATAGATTCTGAATCTATACAGTGTTGCTCATTCGTTTGTATGTTTATGACTAACTGCTTTGAATTAGGTAATCAGAAAGATCATCCTTGTAGAAAACTGATTCTCACTCTCTCAACAACCATTGATTACATGTAGCTCTTTATGGTAGGGCCTTGCAAAATTTACCCCATTCACACTGACATTTCAAGTGATATTGCCACTATGCAGGTCTTGTTTAGGCAACCATATTGTTTAGATATCATGGGTGCAGCTCCCCTGTCAAGTCTTACACAAGTGTCCTGGCCCTCTGGTGATACATCAATCTTTCTGCTCTTTCTTCCATGATGTTTCCTGAGCTTTGGTGTGGGTGTTGTATTGTAGGTGTATCATTTATGGTTGGGCACCCCATGGTCACTTACTCTCTGCAATATGACCAGTTGTGAATGTCTTTAATGGTCTCCATCTACAACAAAAGGAAACTTCTTTGATGAGGACTGAGAACTACACTTATTTGTGGCTCTAAGGATAAGTATTTAGAATACAGTTAAAAATTAGGCCGGTTTAGGAAAATGGAAACAGTAGGTTTATGGCCTCTGCATCCATGGCTGGAGTTTTAGTATCAGGTATGAGTTCCCTTCTACTGAGTAGAACTTGAGTCCAATTCGGTGGCTGTTGGTTACCCCCAACATAAAAGTGCCACCGTTGTACCATTGAATGCTCGTTCAGTCATTGTTGTAACTCATAGATATTATGCATGGGTTAAGGACTATTGATTGCCTTTATCTCTCAACAGCTTTCATACAAGCATCTGATAACATGATAGCTAGTCCTCAGTAATGAACCTTTTGAGTCAATTTCAGCTCAATTGCTCCATGTCCTAGGCCAAACTGTGTGGCATCTTTAACTAGAAGTCTTGCTTCTTCGTCTTACTAGTCACTTGCTTTCCTTTCAGAGAGACACCGAAATGTATAAGGATGTAATGAGTTACAACCCTCATGATTGCACATGTATATATTTTCACTTTGCTAGCAATTGAAGGATGATTTATTGAAATAAAAGAAGCAAACAAGTACGATCAGAGTGTCATATTAAAATGAAAGCTATCTGTTTTATCAAAGAAACTCAAGGTCAAAAAGCTCTTTATACCTTATATCTGAGAGCTATGAAAATAAGTTCCCATTTGAAACTACATGGTTATAAAATATATGATTATGGTGGTGCAGAAGTTATCTAGCTCAATTTTGCTTTTTAATTAAGTTTCTATTCTAACATTTTTTTGTTGTAATCTTATTTTGTCTCTCTTTAGAATCAGAAAGTCATTTTATACTTGTTCTAAAAACTTTGGAACCCTAATAAGTCATTAATAGAATGCAAATATAAACTAAATTAACTATTGGGGATCAGGATGATCAATTATATTTGTACTTCTGGGCTTTCCACTAAACTGTTCAAAAATTGCAATTCATTCCTATTATTCGCTAAGAAAGTGGGTTAAATATTAACTCAAATATGTGCTATCTTTTACTTCCTTTAGAATCTGTTTTCTATTAGTTCTAGAAACTCTACTAGGAAGACTATATTTTCTCCATTTCTCTTCCATATTCTATCCTTCATTGTCAAGTGGATAAGGTAATTTGTGTTTCTTGGATTTTTTTTTCTATGGAATTTGAAAGAGTCTTTTACAGAAAACTAACTTACTTGACATCTCCCTACTCTCAGTTTTGGGAAGCACTCTCAATTTAATGTAAGATATTGTGAGAGAGTTTGTCATAAATTCAAGGCTTCTACTGGTATTTATAGTCATGATCTAGTGGTTCCTGCAGCCAGCAAGAACCATACCCTTAACCGTTTAAATATGCCCACTGGTTTTTACCCATACCCAGAAGATACATCATTGAGTAAATGAATGAATCTTCAAATAGTTCTATGTTTGGTCCCTGTGATAGGCAGAATGAAGCCCCGCCCACCTGAGTGGACTGTGTCATCCTACATCCAAATCTGCAGCTATGTTTCCTGACATAGCAGAAGGTTCCTTGCGATTTCAGTTAAGATTTTGAATATTGAGAAGAGACATTATTTTGGACTATACAGCCGAGATCAAACCTCTTTGCACTGCAAATTTCTTAAGAGCAAGAATCTAGCAGACTTTACTACAATATCCTCAGGAGTTCAAATCCTATTGTATTAATCATTTTAATCCATTAATGTAATATCTTGAACCTGTGTAGAAATAGCTATGAATGTCACTAGTAAAACTGGGCTATATCTTTCCAAAACATGTATGTGTAAGCCCTACTGTCCAATGTGATTATAACTTGAGACAGTGCCTTTTAGAGAGCATTAAAGTGAAATGGGGGCCTATGGGAAGGACTCTATGGGGATGATTCTAAGCTAATAGAACGTAGCCTTATAATAATAGGAGGAGAAGTAAAGTGCCATGTAAGGGCACACAGAGAAAGTGGCCAACTGCAAGCCAGGGAAATAAATAATGTCTCCTTTTAGATTCTCAGTCTGTGCAGTTTTGTTAAGACAGCCTAACCAGACTAGTACACATACCTGAAAAATAAATAAATATTTCTGCAGAGGATGCATACATGCTCCTGACAAGCTTAATTATTTCAACTAGGAGGAAGTTGATTCAGATTAAAAAAAATACCCACATATGTCTATGTCTATCTCAGGGTATGCATGTATGTGTGCACTCAAGAGTGTGTGTGTGTGTGTGCATGCATTGCGTGCGCATGTGCATGTGTGTGTGTGTCTGTGTGTGTGCATGCATTGCGTGCGCATGTGCATGTGTGTGTGTGTGTCTGTGTGTGTGCATGCATTGCGTGCGCATGTGCATGTGTGTGTGTCCATGTATACAATACTTGGGTTCGTGTCCTCAAAAAGTCATGAACTTAATGCTTATCTTTGTCATTTGTGTCATTACTTCTGAGAAACATTATTTACCAATTATATTCTGCTTCCAAACACAGTGTGTATTTCATCCGATTTTATTTGATGATGATTTCTGATGATGCATACATGAGAGATTAAAATAGATCTTACATTCTACAATAAATTAGCTAGGAAGCCACTATATTTCTGTCTGCTCAAGCACAAACAAGTCAGCGGATCTTCAGTTTGTCACATTCACTCTGCCTCCAGGGGACCTGCACTATTGATGTGTGTTCAGGGTGATTTGCATTTTAAAATCGTCACTAGCATTTCTAGAAAACATTCTCATCACTGTGACAGATACCTGCCAAAGAATAATAGGGTTTAGGTTACAAACCAAGGACTAGTACTATCAGGTCAATGTAAAAATCTAAGAGCAGATGCATAAAATTCAGCATGGAATGATTTCGAACCTACGGGATGTCAAAAGAAGCACTTAGTTTCCCCACACAAAACTGATCGACCACAAGAAGAATGTCTAAATGGATCTAACTGGAAACAGAATCATTTATGACTGTGTAGCTCAAGGTTGGCATGATGAATTACAGCTGGAAGTAAAATGACCACATAAACTACAGTATCTAACTGAGATACATGCTAAGAAGATCCTTATGAAATATCACTGATGTTCAAAAGCTGTCTCCTCCCAGACACTGTTGAAACCGCTGACTCTCAAGGTTGAATCCCCCATTGCAGTGAAGACTCAACGTGAGTTGGTGAAGACTGAACTACCCTTTATCAAAATGAACTCTGCTTATTGGCTCTCAAGTTCAGATAGCGTAAGAGATGATTACATAGATCTAAACGCAGGTCACTTATTAACCAGCCTAATCTCAATGGCAGAGTTAGAGAAATAAATACCATCTCTGTCAGACAAGTGAATCCTTGGGAGAAACAGCATGCCCTTGTCAATCATTATGTCCTTTACCTTTACTGTGACCTTTAAACTCTTCCTTCATCTTGAAACTCAGACAGGAACGTCAACCATGCATGAACTGAACTGTTTTGTTTGGGAATTTGTTATTGAATGATGCTTAAAGTACCAAAGTAACAATAACACTTCTGAAGGTACAAAAATATGGCTCATTTTTTCCCAAGAGTTCAAACCAGATGGAGAAAGGTCTTCATTGTCTGACTCACAATTTCAGTGAATGGCTTGCATACAAACATTTAGAAGGGGTCAACAAAGATGCTTATCATTGCTGATCCACCAAATGTGAAACAGTTCACATGGTATACCTGTCTGTACCATTTATTCATTTATTTATTTCACTCAAGCAATCAACAAGAGTTTGGGAAGCCCTGAATAACTTCAAAACTTCCCACTAGTACTACAACTGAGTCATGCATCCTCTTTCTGCAATAAAGTATGTTCAAGTGCAGGTGGGGGTAACGAATGTATACATTAGAGAACAGAGTTTATGTGCAAAGCAAGAGCATCCTAGCTAGTGTCCCCAGCAAGCAGTCATCCAGGTCTCTGTCTAAAAATTTTCCTCTATTCTCTAAAGATAAATTCTCAGGTACATGAAATCCTGCAATGCAATTATAACAGCCCTGCAGCATTCTCAGCATGTTCAGAAACTTGAATGAATGTCAGATGCCAAAAGTGGTCTTTAGGGAGGACAGGGGACATTGGCGGAGCAACCATCTTTGGCTCTGGGTTTTAGTTATCAATGAAAATGGACTGGTGATTCAACTGGATACAAACATTCATGCTGATGGCTCCATCGTGAGAGCTGTAATTGTGATACCTTGTTTATTTGGATTCTCAGTTGACGGGTGCATATGAAAGGTTTATTTATTTCTATAATCATCTACTTAGCATTTGAATTGTTCCCTCTTCAACCTTCCTACTACAGTTGTTTAAAGATTATCTCTGTGATAACATCAGTCATTGAAAGACAGCATTTGTACTGTGTCAAGTGTAAACAACAGATCCATTACAGCCTCAAATTCTCATCCCTAAGTAATATTTTTCTTCCTCTTTCTTGACAGCACTTTATGTAACAGAGTTCAATAATATATTTTAATAGTAAACCATATTTTTACAAACACACTTTAAACTCCCTTTTCCATTCATTTTAGTCTTTGTCTAGAAGCAGGCTTATAATGGAATGGTAATGAACCTAGTTTTTTCTACAACCAAATACCATGACCCAGTCCAGAATATTTAGTTGCTAAGCAGCTGTGTTTTTACCAAACAAAAGGCAGAGTAAGAGCAACATAAGATGCATTTTTGCAATCTTGAACCATAGGGAACTAGGATATTAAGTTCCTATAACGCTTTACCTAGAAATCTTTTTCTGGGTCAACAGCACACATTCTAATGATGAGTAAAGGAGGGCTGTCTTCTGTAAATATATACACATGTCTAAGTACTAGCAGTCATTTTTTGGTGGTGATGCGTTATTCCAAAATTGGCATAATCACAGTTTCTACCTCGTTTATGACCAGCATAAAAAATTGCATAAAATATCATGCCCAGCTGCAGTCAGAGGGAAGATTCAATTTGGGCTTTGTGCGGACTTGACTTTCTGCCAGTGCAGCTACATACATCATCTGGGGCTGCATTTAAAAGGATAAAATACAGTTTTAATTCTTGTGAAAAATTTATATTTTCAAAGCGAAATAAAAATGTTAAAATAGATCATAAAGAGCATTAAGTCTCTCCCTTCCCCCCTCCCAGTCCATCTATTGTTAATATAATGTTAAAGGGTTAGCAAAAGATGGGAAGGCCATAAAATTAAAGGTTAGGATGCAGCTTTAGCTGTCCTCAGAACGAGAAGGTATCTGGCAGGATCGCATACACCTTTTCATTATTCAGACAGCCCTGTTGGGAATATTATACATGAACAACCTCAAATACCCCTGCTGGTTTCTTTGAGGAATCTCAAAGGCCACAGTGATAGAGAACAGCATGAGAAAGCTACTGAGGAAAGGCGACATTTTCATCTCAAACCCAAAAGCACAATATATAGCACATAGTTTTACAAGGCGATTTCTTCTTCCCCGCAGAAGAAACGGCTGACTTCAAGCATCCCATGTGCCCCTGCATCACAGCAGCATCCATGCTCAAGAGCCTTAAAAGGCCAGCTACTTCATTTCCCATTCGGGGCCCAATGAAAGTGAGTGAGGAGGCACAAGCGGAAAATTACTGACAGAGACGAGCCGGACTTCTATTTTATAGATTTTAAATACATCTATTCTTTAGACTTTCTGCCTCTATGTGATGCAGGAAGTGCATGATACCTCTTAAGAAACATAGTACTAAGAAATAAAAACAAAAATAGTTTAATCTATGATTGTTCCCCTGTTCTAGTTTGTAAAGATTTTGGAAGAGCTACATGCTCTCTCTGCTTCCTGACTCACATTCGGTAATTTCATTTTAGTAACCTGAAACTGGCCAAGGTAGGAATATTTATACCTCTGAAATGGGCAAGCAAAACAAATCAGGACTCCACCTGACCCTGACACGAAAATGTATCAGCACATCACATCTACACCAGGAGGTAGATCATCAGTGACCCCAGGAATGCTGCTCACCCTACCTGTCCTCACCTGGTGCCTGACCCCCTCCACTGTGAAATCCCCGCCCTTCAGAACACAGCTGGCCAAAAGCTGCTATGAGGCTCCTTCCAAATGAAAGCTAGTCTTGAGAACTACGTGTTTCTGAATAATAGGGCAATCCCAGGATGCTTGAGGTCAGCAGATTCCAGAGCAGACAGTTTTTTACAGTGACTTACAGAAAGTTAATATGGCTGATGTTTTATTCAAAGCTTGAGGTTCCGAAGATTTATTTCTTTTAATTGAAATAATACATAAAATTTTAGTCTATATAAAATATACATAGTTTATCATTAGACAAAATTTTGCTGCACCAGCAGATAGTTTCTCTGAGGGATGAAACAAGCTGAGTGAGGACTGTATGTAGGGTGGATCCTGCTGGAATCAGAAAAGTCATTTTTGTCAACTACCAGCAAGCAAATACTCTTAAGAGTGCTGAAGACTGAAAAGCTGGAGTTGGATCTCGACTCTGTCTGTGACCTATGAACTCTGTGACTTTGTGCAAATTACTGGTTTCTCTAAACCAAACCTTTCCCATATGAAGTATATTAGACCTTATCAATTTTGCCTATCCAAGGATTTTGTTCTGGCAATTTTCCATCCTTAACCCCCACATACTATTTTTTCTACCAGATGTCCTATTACCATTCTTTAAAAAGAAAAAAAAGTTCTCTCTTTGGGAACTTCATACAATACGTTTAGATAATATTGATCCGTTCCATATATTCTTTCTAAATCCATGCCCCCTTCCTTCCCCATCCAGCTGTATGTTCTTCTATGTTTCCACAGTCATTCAGTCCAATTTATACTGCTCATGTACAGTGGACCCTTCCAAAGAGCAGCAATTCTCATTCTGTGGGTCATGACCTCTTTGGAGGTCCCATATCAGATACCCTGCATATCAAATATTTACATTGCTATTAATAACAGTAGAAAAATACAGTTCTAAAGTAACAATGAAATAACTTTATGATTGGGGTTGTCATAGCATGAAGAACTGTATTAAAGGTTCATAGCATTAAGAAGGTTGAAAACCACTGCCCTAGAGTATGGGCAACTAATCAAAGGCCACACCTAGAAGCAATGTGACCCTCTGTCTCCCAGAAGCTACCCTAACCCAGTGGTATATGTAGGACTTGATTATCATCTCCCCTTTCCATGTTGTAATTTGGTCTGGCTGAGGTTGCACAGATCTTACGTGCAGATGCCTGCTTATGTTCAGAAGATGCTGTTTTCTTGTGGTCTGTGGCCTCTGGCTCTTACATTCTTTCTGCCCTCTCTTCTGCAATGATCCACAAGACTTGGGAGTAAGCAAGTGTAATATAGATGTCCCATTTGGGACTAGAAATTCCATAGTCACTTATGTTCTGTTCCTTGAGCAGTTTGGGATCTCCATGTTAAACAATTGCAACAGAAGCTTCTCTGATTAGAGTTGAGAGATGCATTAATCTATTGGTATAGCAATAAGTTAAAGACTCTGTTCATTTAGCAGTAGGTTCTTCCCCAGGGCCTGTCACCTATCTAACCCTAAATTCTTGGCACAGATAAAAGACCCATGTATGGTTTTTCCCCTACTTGGGCCTTAAATCCATTCAGAAAGTGGTTGGTAACTCTCAGGTTTGTGCCTCTATTGCACGCATGGGTCTGCTGATATAAGCTAATTATTATTATAGCTTGCAGGATTCACAGCTGTGTTTGATTAGTGATTCCTTGTCTCCTCAAGAAGTGTGCATGACATTTTCTGGTATGTAAGTTAGCCAGTAGCCATTAGAGATGAAACTTCCAGGTCAGTACCAGCTTGATGTCTTCATTTTTAAGACTCAAGTACATTGTGTCCAGCAACCTGGTCTTACCATCAACTTCTGGAAGGTAACAAAGAGCACTGATGCAGTGGGTATAATGTTTTGGAGTCTATGGGATCACATTGGCAAAAATTACAAAAGAGGTAACCCATTCCTGTTGTTTAGCTATTTATTTGTAATCCTCTTGTGTCTGATAGAGACATTGCTCATTATAAGGTAACTTCATTGTGTGTGTATGTGTGTGTTTACTATGTGTATATATATATATAAATTTAGAATAATTGAGTCTAGGTTATCAATAAATCTCTAAATAATGGATCAACTCCATTGAACAAATCTTTGTCACCATTTTACTTGATGTGGAAAACCAATCATTTCCTTTAAATTACATTCTTTTTTCTTTCATTATCTTTATTTTTATTAAAAAATTTCCACTGCCTCCGCTCCTCCCATTTTCCAACCCCCTCCCCCTCCTCCCACACCTCCCTCCCCCTTCCTTTCCAGTACAAAGAGCAGTTAGGGTTCCCTGCCCTGTGGGAAATCCAAGGTCCACCCCCTCTATCCAGATCTAGGAAGGTGAGCATCCAAACAGACTATTCACCCACAAAGCCAGTACATGCA
>LOJH01063118.1:7934-18699 GCA_001685095.1 Ellobius talpinus
ATCATTCTGAGACCCATTTTTTGCCCTTTTAAGCCCTGTACTTCATGTCAGACACAATTAAACACCTGGGAAGATTGACCCATATTATGGTCCAGCCTGAGTAGTGAGCTGAGTACTAGGACCCTTCATAATATCAGGTGTGTGATTTCTGTACACACATCAAGTCCTGTTTGATCATGCTCATTCAGTCCCAGTCCCACTGGCCGTGGTGAGCTCCCAGTAGCACAGACAATATCACCATTTTATTTAAAATGTAAATACATTTTAGTATTCCTTTAGAAGGCAAATCAAATTGTAAGGAAAATTATATGCACTATAAAAAAGTAGTGCTAGAAAATTTGCTATAATTGTCACTGATTTTATAAAAGAAATGACAAGTTTTTAAAACTTTTTTTTTCATCTTTCTTACAGGGCAATGATGAAATATAAATAAAAAGATCTCATCATCAACTGTTACTTGGATCTGTTTACTAACTAGTAATGAAACTATGTTTGAGACTTTATTTTTAAAAATAATGTTTATCTTTGAAACTATAATTTTAGTAATTGTAGTTGTATATATTAGAATATTAAATACCAATATATTCGAGATAATCATCAGTGTGATAGTGGGACAAGGTCAGTTCAGGCACCCTCTGCTCTGCTGCCCAAGGACCTAGCTAGGGACATTCCCGTGGACACCTGGGATCACCTCTAGAGCCAGGTCTCTTGCCAAACCTAAAATGGCTCCCTTGCATCTGGTGACATATGGAGATAGAGACAGAGACTCTCATCAGAGCAAGGGATTGAACTCCCAAGGTCCAGTTGAAGAGCAGAAGGAAGGAGAAGATGAGCAAGGAAATCTGCACCATGAGGGGTTGGTCCACCCACTGAGATAGTGTGCCTGTTCTAATGGGAGCTCATCAACTCCAGCTGGTCCAGGACTGAATGAGCATGTGATCAAACTGGACTCTCTGAATGTGGCTGACAATGGGGGCTGACTGAGAAGCCATTGATGAAGGTACTGGGATTTGTTTCTACTGCATGTAGTGGTGTTTTGGGACCCTAGTCTATTTGGATGCAAAGCTTCCTAGGCCTGGATATAGGGGCGAGGGCCTTGGAATTCCCACAGGGCAGGGTTCCCTGTCCTCTCTTAAGGAGAGAGGGGGAAGGAGGAGGGTGAGTGGCAGAGTGGAGGGGAATCAGAGGAGGGGAGGAAGTGTAAATTTTTGAATGGAAAAAAATTAAAAAAATGAAAAATAAATACCAAAAATGAAAAATAAATACCAAGAGGAAAATTAGTTTTGAAAGCTGTGGTAGAAATTAGGCATAAATCTATTGTTTAACCCTGTATATGTTTGCAATGCCTACTTGCTTATTCATTTTATTTAACTATTGAATTATTTACATCTCCTGGCTCAGGAATGAATAGAAATTAGGTCAATATACATACTAATTTTAAATGTATTATTAACTGTGTATGTCTGAGAATATTTATAAGTTTCTATGAAAATCTCTTTTTGCTGGGTGGTGGTGGTGCATACCTTTAATCTCAGCACTTGGGAAGCAAAGGTAGGCAGATCTCTATAGGTTCAAAATCAGCTTGTTCTTCAAGAGCTAGTTCAAGGACAGACACCAAAGCTATTCAGAGAAACCCTGTCTCAAAAAAAAAGAAAAGAAAGAATAAAATCTCCTTTAAAATGATTTTATCTAAAATATTTACCTCTGTCATCTTATATAATTTTACATATAGAACTTTCATTTTTAATTAGCATAAAAGTAATAGAATTCATCAGACATAAATTCAATTGTTCCTTCATGAAACTTTTCTCTTTTTCTTTCTCATCCCTGTGCAATCAAAAAAATTATTTTGTTTTCTCACATACATATTTAAGTCTGTTTTATGCATGAGAGAGCCATGCAATATTTTGCTTTCTTTTCCACACCATGCATTTTAATACATCCGCAATGACTTAGGCCTTTATTCCCTCCAACATAGAACTTTTCTATCTCTAATACACAACACACACAACTTCCATGTTTTTGTTTTTTCCCCTGAAGAACATTTGCGATGATCTTGAAAAACTTTGGCTTGGCCATGTCAGCTAAACTGCCCCCCTCTTCTGAGAACCAGGAACCTGATAATCACTCATGTATGCACTAGAAGCTTTGGGTACTTTCCTCTGGAATTTTCCATCCCCTTTGTAGTTTTTTCCTCAATAGACTCAGATCTTGGAACTGGGATAAAATGAACTGGAGATGACCCTGCAGGTGTTTTTCTTTGTTCAACCAACCTAGCAATCGCCATAGCAAGGACCCATCATAGTTAGCTGACCAGTAAACGAGTTAGTCACAATAGTTGATAAACGACTTCTGCACTTCCTTTTGATTCTGTACTCCCCTTTTTGTTGGTTCTGCGGTTTTCTCTTTAAAAGAAGTCTGTAATAATTTTTGAGGTCCTTCACCTGCTGAAGGACCTCTGGCATCAGAATAAACGTTCCTCCTGCTATTACATCAACTGCAGTGTGAATGAGTGGTCTCTTGGAGCAACTCTTCCTTGGTGATTGGACTCCAGGGTTCAACAATCTCTTCATCCCAGATAACATGCTACCAAGTACATACTAAAATGATTGTGCCTAAATGAATCTTGATGAAGCCATTAGTTTACTAGGCTTACAAGAGGCTAGATGCATCATTCATGGGTGGAGGAACATAGTGGCTTCCCAAAGAGCTGCATCACTGAGAAGTCTTATGCAGTGTAGTAAAAAATTTTCTCTTCACAAATCATCTGCCTTCAGTTAAACTAAGACATCCTGAATACTCTATCTCATAAGACAACTTCCAGTTTTTCATTGGGTTACTTCTCTATTTCTCCAGGCATTTCAACTGTTCTGTTATTTCTTGTGTGAATTTCCAAAGTTCTTCATGTAATTTCTCTCTCTAGAAAAGTCTATTGATGTATGTCACACAGGCAAAGACTAGAACATTTTCCCTAACAACAACTATAAAAAGAATGATAATTTAGTTTTAGATTTACCCAAATAAGATTTACCAATATTATTTTATCAGCATCCTCTTGCACCTTAGTTATTTTGGTTTTAGTTGCTTTTTCCTTTTATTAATGTCATTCCATTACTTTAGATTGTAATGTTTTACATCATTATCAAACTGTTATATCCCATAATTTTCTTTCAAGTTTTCTTTTGCTACATATTTACATTTTAAAACAAGTGCAGGTTACTCATATATCTGGAGCACAACACTATGACTTTTGGAATTGGAAACCCTCATGTAATGATGATGACAGGCATATTACAGAATGCCTCTCATCAATTCCTAAAATCTCTCTTATCTACTACTTGATAAGTAGCTCCTATATTCTAATAGGTAAATTACTGATCTCTTATCTGTACTTTTCCACTTTCCAGAACATTGTATGGAATTCAAAGGGTTTTTCCTGATTCTTGCTAAAAATATTCATGTTAAGGATGTAATATTTTGTGCTTAAATATTTGGGTTGCTTTTATTGGTTGATAATTATGTAAAAAATGTTTTATTTTACTTTTACTTGTAGCTTGTGAATGAACTTAACTCACTTCTTTTATGGAATACCTAGGAGTGAGACAGTTTTACAAGGTAGTTGTACATTTAACTTTACAAACAATCAAAGTCTTTCACAAAGCATTGGTATAATTGAGCATATCCATCAGCAAAACATATGTATATTCATGTAACACAATTGACCAAAATAGAGACCATGAAAGTGAAGTGTGGGTATTTGTAGTAAGGAAAGAGAAAAGGGAGAAATGATATAATTATATTAGTCTCAAAATAAAAAATATTATAATCAAATCATTTTCAGAAAAAGAATATGTATCAAGAGAGACCATAGTGAAGTCCACATCATTTTCTTTTTTTAAAGTATCTTACATTAACATAATATGTTTCTGATTACTAAGAAATCAAACTTCCTATTAAATTGCATTTACTTATATTTCATGTGAGACCTCCCTTCTCACTGTATAATATCTTACAGAGGAGCATGGACTCATGATCCCTGATCCCTATAGAAACTGTTAACTGCCTATGAATCTAAGAGAGGGTGGAAGCATCATCTTTCTTTTTTCTGTTCCAACATAAAGTCCAAGGCAGTGTTCTATAGTTTCTTTTGATTCAGAAGAGTTTCTGCCTTTCTTATTTTATTATTTAGTTTCTTAAAACTTTCATGTTCAAGATATATCAGGTAATCTGTAAGATACTGCCTAAGTGTGATTGTCTCATTGTTTGAAATATTGTTTTTCCATGCATGGCATAAATAGTGCCCTCTTGAATTATTAGCAGTTATGCTAACTTGAAGGAGAGTTGCACAAGATTGTTCTCATCAACTTTGTAGAGCAAAAGGAACGCATGAAACTATACCATCCCCCAGGATAAACAAGCGGTTAACAGTTACTTTGGGCAGGACCTCATGATCCCTCATTTGTCCCTGAGATTTATAGGCAGTTAAAAGTTTATATGTGGATTAAATGTCATGAGTTCATTCTCCTACCCAAAGGAATATTGGCAGTTAAAGGGGGAGGGCTTATGAGAGAGAGCTCAACACTCCCCAATACTTCTAGACAGTTAAAGAGTTTTTGTGAGGAGGGACCTGAAAAGTTACACCTCTCTACAAACATATAGAGACCAGAATCAATTGCTATGAGAGATCATTCATGAGGCCATGTTCCTCTTCAAGATTTTATGCCTGTTAAGATAATTTTTAATGGTACGTTCATGAGGCCACACTTATCCTGAAAGATATATAAGCAGTTAACATTTCACAGAGATGTGTGTATATGATTGTGTGTGTATGTGCTGCATATAAATTACACATGATCATAAAAGTAGGTTTTCGCCCCATAAATAACTCTAAGTAAACTTATAGTTTTGTCAAACTAGACTTAAATGGAATTATTTCTTGAGTGTCTCACCAGTTTCCTTTCTGGAGAAAATGGATATCTGTAGAGCTTCCCAGATGTAGAGCATGACAAAACCAAAGGAGAGTTTGAGATGACCACTTGTATCATTTCTTCTCTATGTGATGGGATATTTAACTGAAGTGAAGTCTTGTGGGGACATCCTGATACTGTTGTCCTTCTCCCTGTGGAATGGATCAAAATAATTTCTCTCTGCGGTAGTAGTTGTAATGTCCTTGTTATGTGTTGAAAAGACATACATGTATCTATGGATGATCTCTATGAAATCAGAGAGTCTGTGGAGGAAAAGTCTGGAATGAAAAGGACCAGTGCAGGAACAACAAGACCAAGTTCTCAGCACAAAAGAGATTTATTTGCCAAAGTGGAAGAGAGGGACCAGGAATAGGAGACAAAGATAGGAAATGAGGACAGGGAAAAGGGAGAGGAAACAAAGGAAAGGGGGCAGGGACATTTGTATCCTCTGTATTATCCTCTGAATTGTCTGGAACAGGAGGGAGGAGGAAAAGGAGGGAGAAGGAGAAAAAGAATGAGAATGAAATTACCTTACTGTAATCTGTATTAAGTAACCCTATTTGGATCTCAAATACCCATGGAAATAACTGAGTGACAAATAGACAAAAGAATGAAAAAGAACTGTTAGGAGATAATCCTCATGTCCCACCTTTTATACAGAGGAAGTGACAAACCATGGGACAGTGTGAAGATGGAGGCCTTGCTAATGCACCAAGACAGGAAATTATAGTAATTAGGGACTCTATCTGTGAACTGCTTGAATTGTGAAAGATTGTAAACAGGAAATGACAGAGCTTCTCACACCCTGGCTCATGAGTCATTGGCATGAGGGATTAGTCTGAGTGGTGTGAAAGCTAAGAAATTGAGTAATTATTCATCCTTCAAGACAAAGATACATAATCTGAGGCAGTCTGAGGAAAATCAATACCTGATATACTGGCACATAAGGGTCTTTAGAGACACTTGATTACTGCCAGATGAGCTTCCCCATGAAAATCAAGAGCAATAGAGGAAGTGCATATATTACTGACAAAACGCAGGAAAAGAGAGGCAGTACTTGCTACTCATTTTACTAGACCTCATAAGACTAACTATACTCATGAGAATTAAGAAGGAAGTTGATTCAGAAGGAGCTTCAGGAATTACATGGGGCTTTAGTGCCTCTGCTGATCCCTATGGTGAGGCATGATCTTTATGAGACCGGAGAGGTTCAAGCAGTTCTGAGTGATTTAGACCAGCATGTAAATTGTATCTGTAAATTCCTAAAGTAATCAAGAAGGACTAAGACAAAGAATAAGCAAAGGACCTTGCCTATCACTCAAAAAGAAATGTAGCAACATTTGTTTCCTGCTAGATAGTCTAACGAAAACATTCAGAAAGCTAAATTCGGGATTGTGGACCTCTTTATGGGTAAAGCCTGAGCAAAAGTTCAGTGGAAATATATATGACAGAGGAAATATATATGACAAGTAGGAAAGACTAAGCTTGTTTCAGTGATGGGAAGCTATTTCCTCACAGAAATCTATTTCTGTTTCTCTCAAGCAAGAGAGTATAATGGGTACACAAATTGTTCACTCACCCACAAGTCTTCTCAGTAGCCAGAAGTGACACAGAAACTATCAAGCCTGGGGAGTCCATGTAAGCCCACCAAGTGAGAGCATATCATAGGTTTCTGCTCGGGCCCAGACTAGTCAAGGCAAAAAAGAGCTAGCCTCAGCATTGGCCATCTTGTTGAAGGTCCACAGCAGCCCTGTGGCAACACCACAGAATGTAGAGATTGGATGGCTAAGGAGAAAATTGTACACTGAGGAATCTTAAGAATAGTAAAACCACAACTGCAATGTAGTGTCAAACATTGATTATTCAAGAAAACAGTTGATAAAAGTGATAAAATCTTTTCTTGCTACATTTGACCATGCTAACATTTGTCTTTAGTATGACTTTTCTTTAGTATAATTTTTTTTTGCTGCTCCAGAGACCAACTGGCACTTGCTTGAGAGGATGCGTGGTACAGCTTCAATGATGCTGTACACATTTTGCTAAGAGATTTCATATCATGGATAACATGTTGCTATCCTCCTGGGTCTTTACAGATTTATGAAAGCATACACACAACACTCAAGCACACCTAAAATGTGTGTGTGTGAGAATTCAAAATAATTTTAAACAGGTTATAAAAAATAGATGGGCATACATGTGAAATTCTTGGAACTTGAATACCTGTGAAATTATTGGGAATTTTATGATTAAGACATGAATTGCACACAAAAAAGATGAGTGACAAAAAGTCCTCCAATGGCAAGTAGCTATATTTTTTAAAAGTTTTTGAATGAAATGTCCCCATGTATATATGTATGGAAAATATGCTTCCATAAGTTTATTAAATGAAAATATAATGGATGTAAGCTCTGCAAGTATCTGCATTGAAAGAAGTTTCTGATAAGGAGACATTATTTCATTAAGGGGATAATTTGTCCTCTTCACTCTTTTTCATGTCTTTAAGTGATCCAGAATTCCTAGGAGAGTATACTATTGATTGGTTTTATTTATAGGTCCAACTATATTAACTCTTAAGTTTTTATAGCTCAGGATATAATATCTCCACCTAAGACCAAAGATAAGCCTCACATTTTATTTTTATTTTTTTGATCAGAGAAGAATAGTGTTTTCATATTGTGTCTCAACAAAGACCAAATTCCTAACATTTTGAGATGGTAATTATATTTAGACAACAGCTTGAATTCTTTGTCCAGTGAGATATTTAGATGTTGTATTTACCAACAGAGCCTTACCATCAGCTTGTGAAGAGCAACCAATATACTTGGCAATAGCCTGAGTTGTTTGTGGATTACTATGGAGCCCCTTTAGCCAACAACTCAATCAGTTGCCACCCACTCCTTATGCTGGAAGCTTCACTTGATAGCAAGCATGATCTAGTTTGGCTTTCACTCCCCTGTTGTTTGGTGATTCCACAAATTTCTTATTAAAGATCAGATATCCTTACATTTGTGGAGTAATGACCAAGTCTTCAATACAATTTCATTGATCAATATATCTATTTTTCACAAATACCATGTTGTTTTTATTAATATCAATATAGCTCGGTAGTACAATTTGAGATTGGGGATAGCTGTAGCTTGACATCTTTATTCTGTTCATTGTTGTTGCTTTGTATTTTGTGTTTTCTTTTTGTGGTTTGTGTGGGGGTTGGGTTTTTTCCATATGAAGCTAAAAATTGCTCTTTAAAGTTCTTTGATGAATTTTTTTCGAATTTTGATGGGGATTGCATTGAATTTTAGGTTGCTTTTCATGGCATAGTCATTTTTATTGTGTTACTCCTACTGATCCATGAGCATGGAAGATGTTTGAATCTTCTGGCTTCTTCAATTTCTTTCTTTGATGTCTCAAAGTTTTTACTATACAATTATTTCACTTGCTTGGTTAAAGATGTGAAAGGGTATTATTTTTGAGACAATTGTGAAAGGTATTGTTTCACTAGTTTCATCCTTAGTCCATTTGTCATTTTATAAAAGAAGGTTGATGATTTTTGTCTCTTAAATTTGTATCCAGCTACTTTGTTGAAAATGTTTTTTGGTGGATTTTTTTCTGATTACTTATGTATATTATCATATCATTTACAAATATACTTTCAGTTCTTTCTGTTCAATTTGTATCCCCTTGACCTCCTTTGGCTAACATTTTGCTATAGCAAGACTTCAAATTACTATATTGAATAGGAATGGAGAAAATAGATAGCCTTGTCTTATTCCTCATTTTAGTGGAATTGCTTTGAGATTCTCTCTGTTAAACCTGTTGGCTATGAGATTGTTATAAACTGACTTTATTAAGTTAAGGTATGTCCCTTGTATCACTAATCTCTCCGTATTTTTTATCATGAAGGGGTTTTGGAATTTGTCAAAGGATTTTTCAACATATAATGAGATGATTGATTTTTTTCTTTCAGTTTGTTCATGTGCAGGATTATATTTTTTATTTATTTATGTAGAACCATCACTTCTTCCCTAAGATGAATCTTACTTGAACATAGTAGATGATCTTTGTGATGCATTCTTGGACTTGGTTTGCAAATATTTTATTGAGAATTTCTGCATGACTAGTCAAAATAGAAACTAGTCTGTAATTCTCTTTCCTTATTAGGTTTTTATGTGGATCAGGTATCAGAGTAATTGTGACATCATAAAACAAATTGTGAAATGTTCCTTCTGTTTCTATGGAATTATTTGATGAGTAATATTGTCAATTCTTTTCTGAGGATCTGATACAATTCAAAGCTGAATCTATCTGACCCCAAAGATCTCTTACACCTGCCTGCATGGCTTGCTTTCATCTACTATGTGCTTTTTTGTAAAACCCCAACCACAATGGAGTTAAGTGTGCAGCAACTTGGAAATTCCCCAAGCTCATGCACACTTTCCCCCACAGCTGCCTTGTTCCCTGCAGAGCTGCAACTTGTGCAGCTTCCAATTATTGCTTCTTCCTCATGAGTTCTTGCCACATTTATCCATGTTCAGAGTTGATATGATTGCTTTTGGTTTTTCAAGCAAAGCATACTTGTCAGTATTTGACCAGGATGAAGACAGAAGTCTGAGGTGCAAAGGACTGTTTGTGCTGCCACTGTTTGCATTGCCAGTTGTGACTTGGCAACCGCGACATCTGCTGGACATAAACATTATTATATTTAGAAGAATTTACTGGATCTCATAACACAGGTAGAGCTGTTTGATTAATTAATAATTAAATAAACTTGAAAGTTATATAGTGGCAGATAACATTAGCATGCAAAATTTTAATAACCTTTGTGTTGATACTATGAACTGTAATTTGAAAGGCTTATATGGTTATTGGGATACATTCATTTGTTGGATATTGGGACTCAGTTTTTTCTTTATATTATATCCTTAAGAAAATGGTTTTATAACAGAGCCAAGAATGAGAAACTTTTAGAAATGATATAGTCTGTACAGACTAATAATGAACAGCTAGCTGACACAATTAATACCATCAAAAATCAAAAGTTACAAGAAAATATTAATGCTATTGAAAAGGATAATATTAATTTTACAGACAAAATTCAATCCATGTGAAAGGGTACTGAAAATTATCTGAAAGAATTCATGATGTTTAATTTGACAATCAAAAAGATATGATAGGTTATCAGATAGAGTATCTCTCTAGGAAGGCAATCTGAACACTATCTTAATAATGTCCAAGAATGAGATGTTGTCTTTAAAGGAAAAACTTAAGACCTTGGGATCAGATATGTAGAATGAGGACCAGAGCCTAGGTACCTCAATGAAATCAGTAGAAATATATACATGCCAGGAAATTAAGGCTTTACAAAAGACAACAGTAAAATTATTTGAAATGATTGAGGAAAGTATTGGAGCTGATGAGCAGGGAAGGAATGTATAAGACAGGATTTAACATTGCCAGTAGCTCTCACAGATTACTTACTCAGGATTTTAGCTTCCTACCCTGTAATCTACTCTGAAAAAGCATCAAGTTCTAAATGCCCAAAAGGATCCAAAGAAGGTAGATGGATACCTATTGGAATGAATGATCAAAATGAAATCAAGCAAGCAATAGTGTCTTATGGCATGCATTCAGCATATTTTAGGGAGATGATAAAGACATGGGCTTCTAGCAAGAAGTCAACCCTATATGCCTGGCTTCAGTTAGTTTCAGCAGTCCTGGATGATGGGCCCCAAATTCTGTGGAAATGTTATTTGCGAGAAGAGGCAAAAATTTTAGAACAACAGGGAAAAGCAAAAGGACTT
>LOJH01063120.1:0-10765 GCA_001685095.1 Ellobius talpinus
GCCCCGCCCAGCCTCCGGGAAGGGCCGCGCTGCTGCTTTCCCGGTGCCGCCGGCTTTGGCTTCCCTTGCCCCCGCCTGTGCGAGAACGTGTTCCGCTTTAAGAAACCCCCAGGGTTCGCCAGGCGCAGCTCCCACGGCACCCCACGTCTGTCGCTTTTGCTATCGCATCGCTCCACGTTGCTTACTAGTGATCGCTTCCCGCACGCTGCCCTTTCCCATCAAGGGTGCAATCTGTTTATTATTTTTATCTGTTATTAGTGGCTTATTTTATTATTTTAAGAGCATGTGTGACTTGCCTGAATGTGTGTCTTGTGTACCGTGTGTGCAATGTCCTCAGATCCCCTGATCTGGAATTCCAGACAATTAGTGGTTTTTGAGTCTCTTGTAGCCCAGGCTTCTGGCCCCGAGTGACCTTGAACTCTGGATTTTGCTTTTTTCTCCCCAGTGCTGGGATTACAGGCGTTTGCCATCCTGAAACAGTTTTTAAGGCTAGGAGTAACGGTACATGTCTGTAGTTCCCAGCACTCAGAACGCTAAGGCAAAAGGATTCCAGTAAATTCGAAGCTGGTCAGACACCGTCTTAAAAACACGAAACCAAACCTGCTTTTGACACGTCTTCTTTCTGCTCTGACAGATTTAAAGGCTCCTCGTCTTAAGGCTCCATTCTGCCTCTATCTTCTCTCCTTAATTTTTTTACATTAAAAACCCGGGTGTGATGATGCACGCTTTTAATCCCAGCACTCTGAAGGCAAAGGCAGATGAATCGCTATGAGTTGAAAGTCAGCCTGGTGTACATAGCAAGTTCCAGGCCGACCAGGGATACATACTCCCCCACCCCATTTTGCAGGACTAGGAGGAACAGGATTTTAAAATGTTTTAACTGCAGACCAGGATGGCACATGCCTTTAATCCTAGCAATTGGGATGTTGAGGAAGGCACATCTCTGTGCTTTCAAGGCCCACCTGGTCTACAAATCAAGCTCCAGGCCAGCCAGGACTACATAGTGAGAACCTGTTTAAAAAGAAAAAAAAGAAAAGAAAAACTTTTAATATATATGTTATAATAGATTTCCAGTCCAGATTTCACTAATTTATGCAGTCATTCAATAAATAATCTTTGTGATTTCAGCTGGATCTTTACATTTTGTGCCTGTGGTGGCTTCATAGTCTAGGAGATAGGACAAATAAGAAAATCAAAATATAGTGAAATGAAAGCACTTAATTTCTTGGGAACTTGGGGTCTTTTTGTCCCTGCAGCAAATGTTTCTCTCCTTTCCTGGATGATGTAGAAATAAAATGGTAAGTAAGTTCAGAATTCTGGTAAATTGAAACCTTCAAGTGGGAAATGGTGAGCAGGAATACTCTTTGGTGGAACTAACCAAAACATTTGAAATATTCAGACACCAGACAACCTGGAAGTTTATCCATGCTCACCAGCAGTCATTCTGAAGAATAATTGATTAAATAAAAATATTTAGTGAGTGCCTAAGAATGTGTCAGGCACAGCTGGGTGCGGTGGCACATGCGTTTAATCCCAGCATGGAAGGCAAAGGTACTCTGTAAGCAGGGGCAGGCTGATCTCTGGGCCAGCCTGTATATGTGAGGCACAGTTGTATTCCATGTTAATGATTGTTGTAGTTAAGGGTTCTGTTTCTGTGATGAAACACCATGACCAAAGCAACTTGGGGAGGAAAGAGTATTTGACTCAATTCCATAGAACAGTATATCGTCCAAAGCAGTGAGGGCAGGAACCTGGAGGCAGGGGTCGATGCAGAGGCCTTGGAGGGGTGCTGCTTACTGGCTTGTTCCACATGGCTTACTCAGCCTGCTTTCTTATAGAACCCAGGAACACCAGCCCAGGGATGGTACTACCCACAACGGGCTGGCCCTCCCCCATCAATCACCAATAAAGAAAATGCCTTACAGGCTTACATAGAGCCTGATCTTATGGAGACATTTTCCTTCCTTTCTCCCATTTTCTTTCTCTTTCTTCCTTTCTTTTTTATATTATTTTTAATTTGACATAATTTCTTCATTGATTCTTTGGGAATTTCACATCATGTACCCTAATTTTGCTAACGTCTCAGTTCTCCCATATCCTCCCTTCCCCCTGCAGTGCCCCTCCATGAAAAATTTAAAACTCAAACCAAAACAAGCAAGCAAACAAAAATCAGACAAACAAAAGCAAGGAGAAAGTCTTTACTCGTCCATCTTCCCTGCAACACCTCTTCAGTGTCCCAGCGGCACTGGGAGCTGAGCTGTGTCACACGGTCTACCCTTTTGTCCAGCCAACTTAATTTGCAAATGTTCATTGCAATGAATCATCGGTCTGGTTCAAGGCCTCTGGGTTCCAGTACCCCATCATCACTGGATCCTCACTGGAACTTCTCTCTGATATCCCAAGGCTATCCCAAGGCTTTCCCAAGTTGTGGAGATTCTACAGGTGTCTTTCCCCAGGACCAGTCCTTCACAAGCTCCAGTAGGTCCAGGATGGGGGTAGAAGTTAGGGCAGGTCAACCCAAGGCCCGGCTGTGGGCCTGAATGGTAGCTGAGCTGGTCATTCCAAGCCACTGGGGCAGCCCCCCTCAGGTGAGGGGTGGAGCCAGCTCCCTACACCCATGGAGATGATTTCACAATTGAGTTCACTCCTCTCAGGTAACATTAGTTTGTTGTGTTAACATGTAACTATCCAGCACAGTGAGCAACAAGACTGATGAGCTGATGTTTCAGAAAATGTTAGTAAACAGTCCTTTCTCCAACACCTCTTTCCCTTAGCTCTTCCATTTTGGTCAACGGCATGTATGTTTCTCATTCTCACTGCATCCCATTCTCCTCCATACCCTTGCCAATTATTTACAACAGTTTGATTCAGGCTTGGAGAGGTGATTCGGTGGTAAAGAGTCCTGGCTGCTCTTTCAGAGGACGCAGGTTCAATTTCCAGCACCCCCATGGCGGTTTATAGCCATCTGTCACTCCAGTCCCAAAGGATTCCACTTCTTCTGGGCTCTGTGTGCACCAGTTACACTGTGGGACACAGACAAAACACCCATACACATAAAGTAAAAATAATAATTTAAAAAATTAATAAAGCTAAATGCTTTCAAGAAAGTTTTTATAAGATGACAAAATGGTTTAGTGGGTAAAGGTGCTTGCTGCAGAAGCCTAGAGATCCAGGTTCCTTCCTGGACAGTGTTAAGGCGGAAAGAGAACACACACACACACACACACACACACAAACTCACTAAGAATTTTAAAGATGAGCCACCTCTCCAGCCCACTCCTTATCTTCTTGTACTACAATCATAATCATAATAACATGTTTAAAGGTGGTGTCCTTGGGAGGTCTTTAGGTCATGGCAGGGCACTGACTTTCAGATACCTGGCGTGGGTTATTCTGAGTGAGTAGTGCATAAGGGTAGTACCAAGTGAAATATAAGATGAACGAACCCATGGTGAAGACGAACGCTGCTGATACCATATTAGCTAGCCTTGATAATGCCCTCAGTGTTTTTACCCTATGGTTGACAATCTCACATTGACCTCATGTTCTCAATGGGGTGCTGTAGAAATATCAGTGTGTGACTTCTGAGACTTGACCACAAAGAATGCTTTGGCTTCCATCTTGATCGCTTAGATCACTCATTCAGAGAGAACTAGCTGCCAAGCTGCCCTTCAGAAAGTACACCTGACAAGAACGAAGGCCTCCTGCCAGTAGCCTGTGCCTACTTGCCAGCCATGTAGGTAAGCCATTGTGGAAGGCTTCAGCCCCCTCATTAACTCCAAAGGCCTCTGAGAGGAAATCAGCTAAGCCATTCCCAACATTCTTACCCTTGGGAACTATGAAAAATACTGTTTACTGTTCTTATATGCCTCTAAATTTTGGGATAATTTAGGTAGCAATATATAACTGATAAAATTACGGTATGACCAAATCATTATTTCATGGTAGAATCTAATCACAACTGGGAGATGTTGGGAAATCATCAAAGCACTTGAATTACAATTGAGTCTTGTGAAAATATACAGAAAAGGCATTCCCAGACAAGAGAATACGTAGAAAGGCATAACCAACCCACACTGACACTTTTAAGTGGTTAGAGGCCTGGGATTCTCATAACAAGCCCGAAAGAATTGCCCAGAATGAATGGAATAAGAATTGCACTTTAAGTCACTCCTATACTGGAAATTCTTCAGTGGCTCTTATAGCTCTCATAAACAAGTTTGAGTTGGTCATAGTGATGCACACCTTTAATCCCACAATTTGGAAGGCCTCTAGAGGCAAGAGGATCTCTGGGAGTCCAAGGATAGCCAGGGCTACATAGGGAGATCCTGTTTCAAAAATACATACATGCAAACATACACATGCATATATACATAAAAATGTCCATATACTTTAAAATATTTTATTTCAGCCTTGCCTCTACATACTCCCAAACACTCTTTTATGAAGAATCCATTTATTAGTACAACTTATAAGGTTCTTATTTTGAGAATTGGTAGCCCTTCCCTCAACACACATGCAGTTTAGGTTAGGAGCGTTTTCGGGAATGTTCGTTCCCATTGCATGTTATATATTTTCTATTAAACAATTTATCTTTTAAAAAGAGATTTTTGTTTTTAATTATGTGTCTGTGTGCATGTGAGTGCAATTGTCTGTAGAAGCTACAGACATTGGATCCCCATGGAGCTGAAGTTCAGGCAGCGTGACTCCCCCACCACAGGTGTTCTAGCTGCTGACCGTCCTCTGGAAGAGCAGTATGCACTCTTAGCTGCGAGCCATTTCTCCAGCCCACCAGTTTTTTCTGCGCCCTAATTACCAACTTCTTTGACAGTTGCCCACTAAACATTCAACTGAATGAGGATCACAACCTTATCCATCTTCACCAGTGTATCCCAACCCAACTTAATGACATAAAGGCGTTTGTTTAAAAACAAACCTTAAGGGCTGGTTGATTCTCCAGAACTCAGTTCTCAGTAACCATATCAGTGGTTCACAATTGTCTGTAACTCCAGCTCCAGGGGACCCAACATGCTTTTTGTCCTCTGAGGGCATATACACATATGCACACACAGACAGATGAATACACATATACGTAAAAATAAATAAACACCTTCATAATATATAATTTAATATGTAAGTCTGTCCTCCAATTCTGGCATGTAGCGCATCATGTCAAATTGGGACAAGATGCTGGTCTTCAAATAGTTGAGGGTAACATGAGGTAAAGCAAACATGGAAATCTGTGTTCTCCAGTGCAAAGCAAATTCATCAGCTTTTACACATGGGTGTATCAGCCCATTTGTTGTTCTTCCACAGAAACTACACATGGATTTGATGTGCACATACACATGGAACTATAACAATAATAAAATTTACTTTCCCAAATCTCAGTCATTAGCTCCATGGTTTCTTCTTAATTTCTATAATTTAAGTTCGCAAATAAATATATACAATACACAGTGCTACACTTTAAAAGTTTATAAAGTATTGTTTAGTTTCTGTTTTTGTTTTTTGGATTTTTTGTTTTGTTTCTTTTGGTTTTTTAAGATAGGGTTTCTCTTTGTAATAGTCCTGGCTGTCCTGAAACTTGCTTTGTAGACCAGGCTGGCCTCAAACTCACAGAGATCCACCTTCCTCTGCCTCCCAAGTACTGGGATTAAAAGTGTGTCACTGCCACCACCCGGCTTGCTTACAAACTTTTGGAAGTATACTCTGTTGGTTAAATTCCTAAATAGCCACAGCACGGATTTATGGCCATTGCAAAGCAATCATTTCTTATTTATATCTGCACTGCTAGGGATGCAACCCAGAGCCTCACATATACCAGGCAAAGACTTGACTGTGCCACACCCAAGGCTATTGGGTGACAATATTCCCAGGGAAATGTGAACAAACATCTATTCATCCCAGCTGAGGAACTAATGACAGACTAAAGTAAGGATACCACCGAAGTTCAGCTTGGTGAACCAGTGCATTTAACGGGAGTTACTTATAAGAATATGGGTGAGAGGTCACTTACAGCCGTGGAATAGCCTCAAAGATAGCCTCATCGAAAAGTCATCTCAGCTGGGTGGTGGTGGCACACATCTTTAATCCCAGTTCTTGGGAGGCAGAGGCAGGCAGATCTCTGTGAGTTTGAGGCCAGCCTGGTCTACAGAGCGAGTTCCAGTATAGCCAGTGGTATCACACAGAGAAACCCTGTCTCAAAAAACCAAAACAGCAACAACAAACAAAAAGCCATCCTAGCATAGTTGATGGCTCGCAAAAGCTGGGAACCTGAGAACTAAACAACTTGCGGGCAGCTCGACAAGTGGAAGGCTATCTCCTTCAGATAGCTTGGGTTGTCTGAGCCTTTTCTGTGCACTCGGATTGTCTAAGAGTGTCTCTCAGCAGCCTTTGCAGGGTACATATTCTTGGAGAGGGAGGGACCTGGTGTATCTGCTTAGCTTCAGGGACTTCCTGAAGCCTTTCAGCTGTTTCACCTCAGGCTAGAATGCCCTATGGTTTTACCTCATTTTTAACATCCTGTGTCTAAATGAGCTTCCTTCCATGAGAGAAGGTCTTAATCTCAGGAAATTGGTACACAAATAGGCCCCACAGCAATCATTTTAAACATTATAACGTTTCATCAGGGGAAAGGCATGGAGTTGAGGGTCAGGAAGACACTCAGCCACTGGAAATTCAAACCTTTCTGAGGGAGAGGTTGGGTGCTAGACATCTTAGGGAGAGGTTGTGCTTGTCTTGGTGGCCACCCAGCACCAGCAAGCCCCTTCAATGCACCCATACCTGCAGCTGGTATGGGTGGCCTCACCCACTCTGACTGAAGCCACCCAGGACCTGCCCTACCCTCTTGCTCTTGCAACCTGACTACTGATGCTGTAGAAGAGAACAGTTGTGAATTTGGCTTGATGTGTTCTTAAGCATAAGGTAGCCTTGGTGGATTTTAAGTTGTGAGCCGATGCACACTAAGGCCACACCTCTAGAGTTGTTTAAGTGTCACCAGCAGTTGGCCCTCCCCAAACAAGGGCATATTTAATGGATTCTCGCTTGCATTGAAACAAAATGGTATTCATGGTTTGGCTAAGAAACTGGCTCCAGTTCATGGGCTAATCTGTACAGAGCTGGATTTTATGAAGCATTCAAAGCAACGTGCTCAGGGAGAACAGTTAACTCTAGAGTATGTTGCTGTATTTGGCTGCTTCTGCCAATGCTGAATTCTTTCCTGAAGTTTCCCTGATGTCTGTGGGAGCTGATGAAGGTCAAATTCAAACCTTTGCAGAACATGCTAATGATTGGCTGCAGCTCCAAAAATGTATCGGAAGGGAGGTCTAAACACATCCTACAAGGGCCTTGCCCCTCTGTAGATGACACAGATATACTCCAGGATGAAGGTCACCAGCTTTGAACCTACTGTTGCGGCACTGTACAAGTCTGTGCTTCCTAAGTCTCAAAGAGAAAGTACAAAGGCAGAGCAGCTGGCTGTGACATTTGTGGCAGGAGTACAGACTGGAGTCCCCTGTGCAACTGCTTCTTCCTCTGGGGAATCCACGGTCTGTGCTGAAAACAGAAAGACAGTAGTGCTGCTCAGTTCCTCCACAGGCTGGACTTGGAGGTGTCTAGGAGGGAGGACCACCTGCCTGGAGCACCACCTGCCTGGAGCACCACCACTGCTACTCGGCCCGCAGCTCCTCCTCCACCTGAGATGCCAGGGCGTCCGAAGAAGCTGACATCTACCACATCTATAATCTGCTAGAGCAGGTGAAGGGACCTGACCCGCAGACCCAAAGCTGCAGGATCTCCACAGCACAGGGCAACAACAGGATATCCAAGAAGAGACCTAGTGAGAGCCCAACATTGATGGTGTAGTAGAAACCAGAGGCCTTGAACCAGACCAGTGGCCCTTTGCAACAAATGCTTGCAAGTAAAGATCTCTGGACAAAGGGGTTTATGGCATGACCAATTGTGTCACACTGCAGCTTCCATGGTGAGATTTTTAATTTTTCCCATTTTTTTCTACTAAACTTTGTTTTATTGGTGGGGGGAGTGCAGGGATGGAGGGCAGATGCGAAGGGACAAGTAAATGAATGGGATCAAGATACATGATGTAAAAGGCACATGGAATAAATACAAAGAAAATAAATGACTTAAAATGCGGACATTAAGTACTTTAAATCAATTAGAACACCAAATAGAAAGTCAGTATATGAAATGTCCAGTTACTGTAGCATTTCTCTATTACTTAAAGGTAGATAGTCAAGAATGTTTGGCAGTCAGTATAGGAGCTTTTCAAAAACATAGGGTGACTAAACCAGTTTCAACAGGTTTTGCTCTGCTTTGGATAGATGATTAGTGGATTTTAAAAAGATATTATTTCAAAAGCATTACCCTTAGTCACAAGCAGAAACCTTATTAAATGCCAACTACAAATACTTAGAATGTTTTGAATTAATCTTTACTACCAGTACTTTGGTTCTGTTGATACAAAAGCACAGCTCTTACCTCAATGGGGATAGGAGATAGTTTATTCTGGAGCCCAATATGAGTGACCATGGCCCAAGAATTCAGATTTAGATTACCCAAATTCCATGGTCTAACATGGAATCAGTTTCATAAAGTTTTTATAGTAACAGAAACAAAGTTATAAATGAAAATACTTTTCAAATACATCACTGGGCATTATGTGGATGAGTTCTAGTACTGGAGGAGGGAGGAGAAAACCCTGCTATAGGCTTTAGATGGTATCTGAGAGTATCCTTAGCCCTTTGATTGGTGGAAGTCGGGTTTTATTGAGTTACTGCATTCCAAAAGGTTTTTATCTGCCAGTCACAGGATGTTAGGTTCGACTTCGTTAGTCACAGGTCATTTTGTCCAACCAGAGGTGGGTGAGGAATGGCACTTAGGGAGTTCACGACAGCCTGAGATGGATGCAATTAGGCTCTGGACCTGCACCTCCTGCCTTCTCCACATCCATGGAGTTCTAATCGCTCAGCCTTTGCAGACAGCTGCTCTCCAGGATTCCCACTCACAGCAGTCTGGAAAACCATATGTATTCAGTAACTGTTTCCTGAATGACTTAAGAAGATGCAAACAGGGCCTCTTCAACCATGTCAATATGCTAATTAGCTACACAATACACAACTAAACATTTTATAAACTTTTGTTATATATGAGTGTGTTTATACGTATTTATGGAGGAGGCTATGGATAAACCCAGGACTTTAGGAATGTCACATAAGTGTTCTACCATGAACTACACTTCAGGTTCCTCGGCTTCTTTTTAAAATTATTAGTGCATGTGTGTGCAAGTGTTTGTGCGTGTGTGTGTGTACATCACTGGAGAGTTGAGTTCTTCTATCTGTACATGGGTTCCAGAACTGAAGCTTGTGTTGTTAGCTTGACAGCACCATTACCCACTTAGCTAACTCCCTGGCCCTCCTTCTAATTACTTTTAAAGGAAGAAACTTGCTTTCCTTCTGTGCATTTCATTTTGTTGTATGTGTGATGGGGGATCTTTTCTGGTTCAGTGCTGAAGGTAGCCTGCAGGGACTCACATGTGCTGAACATGTTCTCCTCCACCAAATTACTCCCTTGGCCTTCTCCCTAAACTTTTGAAAGTCTTTCTTCAGAGACAAGATTTAGACAAAATCTAAAACAAATTACCACACCTGGATGTGGTGGCACATGCCTTCAATCCCAGCACCCTGGAAGCAAAGACAGGCAGATCTCTTTGAATTCCAGGCTAGCCAGGGCCAAGCAGTGAAGCCCTGTCTCAATAAAATTACCAGTAGCCATACAGAGAAATTTCCCTTCAAATTTAGGAAAGCCTCTATGTTAATTATAGAGACAAAAAGATAGGTCAAAAATAAAACAACATTCCCCATTCTCCAGCAGCTGAACCCTAACTGCTGGAAACCTGACTTAGTGACTTGAGATGCCTTATGTAAACAATTCCAGCCTAATGGTCCCTAGGGGCTGCATCCCAAATGGCCAGTCTCAGGACACTTGGTGTTTACTACCTCAATAAACTCTGTTCAAGTATGACATCACACAAATGGCCCAGAAAGCAAGACCAGGTCTCTACTCTTATGGGCTCTATAAGAACCCCATTTTATCTCAGAAGGGGTCTTTCTACTCCTCCACGCCCCACCTGTGATTTGCTCAGCAGCATTTCTGCCCACATCTTCTATTCCTTATTAAAACATTTGTATCAATTCTGGTCTGTAAATGCATTTATCCCTGGGCCTTAGTCTTGTCATTCTTGCCGCACTGATGGTAGACTATTATTATTATTATTATTACTATATTATTATTAGTTTTTCGAGACAGGGTTTTCTGTAGCTTTGGCGCCTGTCCTGGAACTCACTCTGTAGACCAGGCTGGCCTCGAACTCACAGAGAACCGCCTGCCTCTGCCTCCCGAGTGCTGGGATTAAAGACATGTGCCACCACTGCCCGGCTGGAAGAATATTATTGTTGGGACTGCATATTGAGTGTAGGATGAATTATTTTGACTTATTTAAAGGGTCAAAGACATCACCCAATAATAAGCTATAGTATTTTACTACTTTTAATGATGTAACTATCCCTATATCACCTGATTTATTTCCTGAGAATTAAAAAAGACCCGATACCATTTGTGTAATTTTTATTATTATTTTTTTGGTTTTATTTTATTTTATTTGAGACCGTTTCTCTGTATAACCTTGGCTGTGTTGGAACTTGCTCTGTAGACCAGGCTGGCCTTGAACTCACAGAGATCTGCCTGC
>LOJH01063121.1:0-10765 GCA_001685095.1 Ellobius talpinus
GATGGGAGGGGGAATTGTGGCTGGTATGTAACATGAATAAAAAATTAAAAAAACAAAGAGATGAATGTACAAAAAAGAATGAAAAATTTTAACCATCAAGCTATAAACATAACAAGGCCATGTACCTGATAAATTTTAAAATAAGCAAGATGTAAAAGGTCAAGAAGAACCCACACATGGTTTTTGTTGAGAGAAAGATGAATGTTAAGTGGCAGAGGCAAATGTAACACTTAGACAATGTGTTAAGTTTGCACCTTCCTGATTACTCAACCAAAGGAGAAAGGAAGGAAGAGGCTTGTTTTATGGATATAAAGACTGTTTTCTGTGCTTAATCAGCAAACCTGCCACTCTAGACTGATGCTCATATTTGCATGGTCATGAAATAAATGAACTTTCAAACTGCAGAGTCTCTAGTACTCTTATTATAAAGTGATGACTATTTCTCACATTAACCTAGGGGATTGAGCCTGTCTTAAAGACCATCCCACATTTTTAAGACATTTTTAAAAGTTGTCTGGATCAGGTTTTATCAAGTGTTACTCATGTTTCCAAAGGTAGACAAACTGTAAGCCCTATTTCACATGGCTTCATCTGTCCAGAGTGAATATTTTTCCACCCATAGAAGTCCAAAAGGCCTGCTTCCATGAGCCTCTTAGAGATCTCTGATCCCATGTGTAAGAGACCCGAAATGTCCTCTAAATTCCCAAAGAGAAGCTAGCTCTTTTCCTCTTGCTTTTCTGCATTCTATGATATAATTTTACAAGTTCTTTCCTCATATTCCTTTGATATTTTTTCTATAAGACCAAATTCATACTAGACTTTTTTTTCAGAGAAGTTTCAAAGTATGTATGTATGTATTTTATATGTGTGAATGATATGTGTATGTGTGAGTGCAGGCATGTCTGAATGGATGCATGAGAATAATTTCAGAAGTCAGTTCTCTCCTTGTTTGTGGGCTCTGGGAACTGAACTCAGGTTCTCAGGTTTGCATGGCAAGAACTTTTTCCTGCAGAGCCATCTTGTGGTCCTCAGGGATATATATTTTTTAAACTATTCTTGGACTAAAGTTATCACTTACCTTGACTCATGTCCTTCATCTTTAGTCCTTTCTTTCATGTCTCAACTTCCTCCTTTTAAAATGCCCTAATAACATACTTTTCTATTTAATCATCACCATGTGCCTTAATTTCTCAGCAGCCTTCATCCCACGTAGAACTAATATCTCATGTTGCCTTATGGCTAATTCATCTGATACCTGTACCAATACCTTCATTGCCCAAGTTAGTCCTTTCATCCAGTTCCTCCAGGTACCCTGTTTTGAAATATCTTGACCTATAAGGGCTTTTCAGCCAATACCTTTCCTAGTGGGAAAAGTAATTACGGCAGGCATAGGTACCAATAGAAGACTACTCACAATGGCTTCTTAGGCTTAACATACTTGACCAAATTAGCCTATGGAACTAGACCAAATCTCAACAGCCCCCAAGGCCCTTCAGGACCAGTTTAATTTTCCAAGGACCTCATCTATAGCATTGCTTACAGTAGTCCAAGGAATACCTCCCTGACTCTGAGACAGAAATGTCATGTATATGTTAATCAAATAGGAATAGTGCAAGGTACGACTAAAAGAGCAGGGGAGATTTAAGGGAGATAACCTCTGAGGGATTGATCCTATGGAAGGACACAGGACTGGCATTCTTCTCTTGGGCTCATTCACTGACATAACTCCTCTCTCTCTCTCTCTCTCCTCTCAGACTTTCCTTAACCTTCTGGTATGATTGATATTTTCCATATTAAAGGTCATTAAGTTCCCATGGCAGCCTTGCAGGGCCATTACCATTATCATTGACATAAGTGCCTGTCTTCCTCAGTCAACAACTTTGCAATCTCCAAGTTGATATTACAGTTAGGCCTTCAACCTTCTGAGATAGTCATTTCCCCCTTTCCCTCCAACATGCTTCTTAAAACTTCTATGTATTGCCTATTGTCTTAAAATACTATGTCATATCAGCAACATCAATAATGTCCCCCTTTGCTAACCCTTCTGAGATCTGAAGAAGCTCCAGAAGGTCATCATTACCCCTTGTCAATGACTTGACCCTGCTGTTCTATCAGCGAGCAAATTTAGAGATAAAAGGGCTAAAAATAAAAGCAAATCCCCACATTTTAACTACCAGCTCCTCACTAGTAAGAACCTGACCACAGTGCCTTATATAAATATTTAAAGCCTAATAACTTTTTTTGAGATAGGGTCTTTCTATTTAGCCCTGGGTATCCTGGAACTCTCTATGTAGAGAAGGCTGGCCTTGAACTCACAGAAATCCTCCTGCCTCTGCCTCCAGAGTGCAGAAATTAAAGCATATGGCTACATCCTGTTTTAAAGTCTACTAATTCTTTTCTATAAAGACAGGGTTTCTTTGTGTAGCCCTGGCTGTCCTGGAACTCACTCTGTAGACCAGGCTGGCATCAAACTCACAGAGATCCATCTTCCTCTGCCTCCCAAATGCTGGGACTAAAGGTGTGTGCAACTACCACCCTGCTAAGAAGTCTTATAACTCTTAAGGCTCCATGATGCCTTATTCTAAGTGGTCAACTCCCTCAACAACTAGTGCTATACAATTTACTACTTAACAAGGGAGTGAGATGCTTGCTTATGTATCCAAATATAGACCCACACAAATGAGGTAAGACTAAGTAACTTTGCTTTACTGTATAAAAGAATCCTATTCCCTTTCAGGGGATGATTTTCTCTTTCACAAACTGCCCACCGTATGTCTATTTCTGCCAATTTAATCAATCTTTTCTGCATCTATTATGGCCTGGTAAGAACATTTGCTGGGCCTCTGGATTTTTACTGTCATTCCCAACAAAGCAGTGGGTCAAAATCACTTTAGAATATAAAATAATTAGCATAAAACAAAAACCCATCTTAATTTAAAATAGTTAATATTAATCATATGAATATAAAGCAATATACTTTATTACTGACCATTTGAAATTGAGGTAATTTCTGTTTTCATACATAATAAAATGCTTATGTATAATTAAAATATGCTCAAATAAGATTACTGTATGCAATACTTTATATGTGTGGCCTCTCTCCTGGACATTATTGTTAGCAGGTACTAAGTGCAATGATGGTGCATGCTAGGCATTAAAAAATATTTGTTGGAAATATGAAATAATGAGCTTTCTGAAGGTTCCATCTGTAGAACCGTCTAAAACTGATCAATTAAATACTCATACATATATGATACATATTTGTAAAAGTATATCTAGTTTTGTTACTATAGTCTGTACATATTGGTGGTTAACAAGAGATGTTACCTTTCAACAACATGAATTTTTAAAAAATAGGATGTGTGTGTGTCTTTGAAAATTTACAGACAGTTAACAGTTCCTATAGGGGAAGGGGTCACAAGGCCCCACATTCCCTGAGAAATTATTGGCAGTTAATCATGATTGGAAAAGGCAGAGATATTTTTACAGTGGTCTAGCCATTCCTAAGTTGTCTGCAGTCCCATAGAAAACTCTGTCCATGCTCATGCAAGAAACCCTAATTGAACTCAATTGATGACCAAAACTAAGCAGCTTCATCCATGACAACAGAGGAGAGAGTGGATGGGAAAAGGGCATCAGTTGGAGAGGAGCAAGAGAAGGCAATTGAAGTATGATCACAATACATTATGTATATACATGAAGTAAAAATGTATATGTTTTCATCTTTTTAAAAGAGGGGAAAGACCATTAAGAGGAATTTATATTTCACTCTGCTCATGAGTTATACTTAGCTATATAAATTCAATAAACCTGTATTTAACTTTGATAAGAATATATGCCACTATAATTCAGATGTTCTTCAATTTTTCTGATATATTATTGATAGAACTCTATAAAAAGTAGCCTAAATAACTGATACAAAAGCTTGTCTTTTGTGGCCTTACATTTTGATGCAAACATTAAAAGTATATGCAGATATTTTCACTGCTTTTTGATATTCTCCAGTCTGACAAATATGCCAAACATCTCAATGGACATAAATAGTTCTCTGTATTAGCCTGTAGTACATAAACTGCTTCAAAGATTTCACTATTACATTAAAAGCATTAGCACTTATCACATTGTAAATTGATTAAATTCCCATACTGAAGTCAAAAGTAAAACTATAAATAACAATCGCTATCTACAATGTCTGGAATTCTTCATATAGAGTTCCTCAATTAACTTGCTTTCATGTTTTAAAAGTTAGTTTTGAAGATTTATACTAAGATTAGTGTAGTGATATTTTGTTTGTAATCTAACATATAAAGCCTGCCTAACGATCAGAGAAGCAGAACAGCCAGGCACTAGCTCTAACCTCAACCTCAGATAGAAAGGGCATTCCTTTCTTCACGAATACTCAGACTGAGTGCTTGCTCTACAAAACATCAGACTGCATCCTCAGACTGCATCCTCAGACTGCATCCTCAGACTGCATCTGAGCTCCTGTTTCCTCCTGCCTTATATTTCTTTCTCTGCTCAACTGGAGGCTCCTGTCTACATCTCCCTAGTGCTGGGATTAAAGGCATGGGATCCCAAAATCTGGGATCACCTTTGTGTGCGCTGTTTCTCTTTTACACAGATTGAATCTCTTGTAGCCCAGGGTGGTCTTGAACTCACAGAGATCAATCTGCCTCTGTCTGCCAAGTACTGGGACTAAATGTATATGCCACCACTGCCTGGTCTCTATGGCTAACTAGTGGCTTAGCTCTACACTTAGATCTTCAGGTAAGCTTTATTTGTTAGATTACAAACAAAGTATCACTACAGATTAGCAAGATTATCTTTCATGCTGTTCATGCTAAACTCCTATGAGGAATATTTTAACAGTATTCTGTCTTGCAAGTGGTAAGACATAATAATGAATTGTTAGTGATTTTACAGTAATATTTAGGTTCATTCAATCTGATTATAAGATAAACACACATCTAATTCTACTTTAACAAACCTTGAATATGCTGAAAGGACCCATCATCAGCTTTTATTGTAAGGACCTCTCCAGGGTTAACTTGAACGATTACAATCTAGAAATAGATAATTATTTAATGACACACTTTTTTGTAAATCTATGGAAAAATTCATTATTATTTTTTGAATAATATTCAGGCACCCTAATTATGGGGATTTCAAAATGCTCAAGGAGAAGAATACAATTGGGTTAATGGGCACTTAGGAGAAATTCAATACCCCTTAGTAAGAACAGGTTACTCCTCCACCAAAGTAAAGCTTAATAAGGTCATAGAAAACAGGTGCATTAAGGTGGAAAGACATTATTCTCTTCTGCATCTACCCCCAGAACAAAAACTCTACAAACAAATAAACAAAATCCCAGAAAATAAAATTTATCTGAAGGTAAAATTCAGACATACTTGAGTCCAGTATTGGGGACAAGAAGGCCAGGTATATATCTTGGGTTGATTCATGATGTGTGAATAATTAGGATATGCTGCCATAGCATTGGGGTCCATAATGTAATTCTCCATCTAAAAAATGTAATTTTGATTACAATTACATTTTTTTCATTTTTAGAAATAAAACTTTTTATTATACACTAATAATAAAAATGAATACAATTTTGACATTTTCATGTATGCATATATCTCACTCATTTCTGTCCATGATGTTATGCTAAAGAACCATGTTTGCTTTTGTTTTAATTCAAGAGACAAAACATCCATCATCTTTTTACATAATATGCTAAGTTAGGCAATCTGTTGAATCTACTAAAGGGGTAAATTCTAAATCTGAATTATACTTTTTAATTTCTAGAAACCAGTCTTACTCAAAGAAGTTATTGCTACTCAAATATAATACTTCCAATTATTAGATAACTGAACTCCTAACTGAATGAGTATGAAGGAACATTAGTCTTCAATAGACCCGCAATTTCAAAAGATACACCCTATGAAACTATAGGTAGTAGAAACTTTGCTATATAGGACTAGGCCTTTTAAGTTGTGGAAAAGAGTATAAAAAAGCAGCTAAATTAATTCAAAAGAAAATTTTATGTAGGATAAGCTAGTATTGAATATCTTAAGTGATTTTCAAAAGGCCCACAAGGAAAATAACCAACGCTGAAAAGACAAAAACAAAACAACAATAAAAACCTTCCCAAGTAAGTGACCATAAAAGTGACAAATAATCTAAATGAAAACCAACGCCAGATTTCATAACATTTAAACCAGTTATAATGCAAATAAAAAGAAGCAAAACTTCTCTTACAGGGTACATGGGATCTCCATTGATAATTGGCACTGCCGGAGGTATTTCAGAAAGAAAAGGTGCAAGTTGATGTTCCATTGAGTCTAAAAAAATTGACTGTCACATTAATTGATACTTCTAAAACAAACAAACAAATAAACAGAAACTTACAGATTAATTAAATGTAGTCAGAAATCACGTTTTTAAATGGCAAAACATGACAAGATACTTCTGAGAAAATCCATCTTAATTTTCCTTTCTAGGAATGTCTGACTTAAGCAGAATTACATAAAGACAGCATTTACAGTCATCATTGATCTTCATAAATGACAGAACCAAGTGTGGAGTTGGCGGTTTCGGCTTGATTGTTTATTCTTTGTTCATGTGAAGACAAATAAAGATAGCTCATTAAACAACATGAATAAGGATTTGTTAAACAAGTCATTGTCTATTTGATTTACTTACATCCAGTTCAACCAACTGATTTCCAATTTATGACATTAGTTATAAGTAAGATTTTATATTGTAAAAATAGCTGTAGAACTAATTGGTTCCCATTAATTATGTTAGAAATACAGAAATTTGCATTAGTTGTCTTTGACACTAAGCCAAGCAGCTCAAATCTAATGTAAAAATTTAAAACCAATTTTTAAACTTTAATTTCTTTCCTGATTGAAATACTTCATCTATAGATGACACTAAACAACAAAATAAACACTTAAGTGAAAAACAGAAAGGAAAATGTGATTACTTTCAAGAAATAACGAAGATGCCCAAGACAGAACCTCTCTGGGGTGAGGCAAGTCTTGAAAAGAGGGTCTTGTGACATAGCCCTTTAGTAAAAGAACACTTAAATATCATAATTTGGCGACATCATTTCCTTTGCAAGTTTTTAATGTGGTCTTAGGAGACTTCTTATTTGTGAATGTTGCTTCACCACAAATTAAAGCTGAGTAATTTGAAAAGATAACTGTTTTGGAATCATGAAGAAATCTGGATTGTATCTATCAGGAGAAAACACATTTTTTAAAGTTTGAGGGATAGTGAAAAGTCACCCCCTTAAGAGCCTAAAATGGCTCCTCAGGAGTGCCAAGCAACTTATGTTATTCTAAATACCTTTTGGAATCAATGTATCGGCTCAATTTAGGTCAAAACTCATTGCTTTGTGACCTGTTCTGATGGCTAGATTGATCAACTTTCAATATCATTTAAAAGCAGAATCTCTCTCTCTCTTTTTCTCCCTCTCCCTCCCCACTCTCTCCAACCCTCTCCTCTCTCTCACTCCCTTCTCCCCCTCCTATATCTCTTCCTCTCTTTTCTCCTCTTCTTTCCTTTCTTTACCTCCCCTATTCTCTACCTTCTCTCTCTCCACCTTGTCTCTCTTACTTTCTCTCCTTTCTTCTCCTCTTTCCTCTCTCTGCATCTTCTTTCTCTCCCTCTCCTTAGTTTCCTTTCTCTCCTTCTCTTTCTGCCTTTCTCTACTTCTCTTCTTTTTCACTCCCCACTGTATCAAATTTCATCAGAACTTCCAATCATTTGTACACAATCATCTTAAATTGATACCATTTATTATGTCACCACTGCTAGAATTTTTTGGTTTGTGGATGCCAATCACATGCCAACAGATTCACAGTGGACAGACTGAGCGAGAGAACTAACTACTCTTCAGTACAAATTGACAAAGGAGCTTTACTTGTTCTGAAATTATAACTGGCACCATATTCTCTAAAATAGAAACATCTGAAAATTATTTTCCCATAACAAACATTACATGGATCCAATTCCCTTTTTGGACTTTTGAACCTTTAAGTCTTATAAATTAAGTTCTCTCTATTAGGTAAGGGATCCAGTTCCCTTTTACAGCATGGGTAGTGACTTGTGTTTTTCCTTATAACTTTATCATTAATTTCATAATCAAAAATTAACTATTAAACTCGGTTAGACTTCAATTTCTTAAAGATAGTATGACTGTTTGGGGTCTTGAGAGATAGCTCAGAGCTTAGAAGCACTGGCTGCTCTTCCAGAGGACCTCGGTTCAATTCCCAGCACCTACATGGCAGCTCCAACCTTCCAACCTTCTGTAACTCCAGATCCAAGTGAACCAATGCCTTCTTCTGGCCTCCATGGGGACTAGGCAAGCGCATAGTGTACATATATACATATAGGCAAAATATTCACACACATAAAATGAAATGTCAATGAAAATTTAAGATACTATGACTATTTATATAACCACCACCAAAATTTAAGCATAATAATAACACAATTATTTTAATGAGGACACACTTCTCCTTTTTAGCATACTCAAAATATCAACAAAGTGTGAAAGCTCAAGGACTGAACTTTCACAGTTATATAAGTATTATTACAAACACAAGTCAGCTAAAGGAACAAGAACATATACTTTTCCTATCAACAACATAGTTTAACAACTGTTTTAAATACAGCTTCCATCCATTAGGTACAAGTAAGATAAATGAGTACACAATGAAGGAAAATTTGACAAAGGCTTGGTTGCCAAGGATTTTTTTTTCTCATGTGGAGAATTTCTAGGGTTGCTTCATTAAATACCTCTCACCCAACATAGTCTATTTTCCACCTCATTAAGTAGGTCAATTAACTACTCTATAAGGTGAAGTACCTTTTTCAATGAAGCTTTAATAGTTTTGCTTTTCAGGCTCTTGAAGGTTTCTGAAAAAAATCCTATGCTTTCATTTTTCTGTTCCATTTTCCTCACAAATTTACCATTACTCTGCTACCACTTTGTGCTGTAATTGGCCTATAAATGTAATGCGTTAACTGCAAGAGCTCTAAGGAAGAAAAATGTTGGGAGTGGCATTTGTGCAACTACAAATCCCCTGAAATTCATTTCAATAAATTCACTGCGTATGAACAAAATTCATTAACTGTGACCAAAAAAGGAATTGCAAACAACAGAGGAACAATAGGCTTTTTAGAAGCAAAAAGCTTTAGAAATTTATGAGAAAATGTTAAAATAGACACATTAAGGCTTCTTAGATGATTTTGTATGTTTAATTTCAAGGTGGTTCTAGATTCAAGCATTTTCTAATTCAGAAGTTCAGAAACAATTACATTTAAAAAGTGCAGATGCTCTATTGCATGTTGTAATATGGGATTTTTTTTTACTTTTCACTACATAAATGTTGAAGCTAAATTATGTGACTTGACACATTTACCATAAATGCAGCAAAGGGAAGGAACACAAGGAAAGACTCTCCTTAGTAATTGTTACAGTTTAATTCAATAAATGATCTGATAGAAACATTCACTGTTATTTTATTGTAAAGAAATAAAGATATTTAAAATAGGCAGCTTTGACATCTGAATCTGTGTCTACTCCAACAAGTAGAATGCTTCAGATGTCATTTATGAACACTTTATTCTAGACCATGTGTGAGTAATTTCAAAAGGAATACATGAACCTTAGACATTATTTTCAATTTTTGTTGAAAAGCAGAAAAGTGTGTCTTCTGTGAGTAGCATCATTAGGAACTAGTGCTTGTAAATACTGGCTGCCATGACTGGAAAGACACTATTTCAAAAGATATTTTTAGAGTTTTTTTTCTTGCCCCAGGTTTTCAGTTTAAATTTATCTTTTGACTTTACATAAAGCACACTGTGTATTTCTTATTAACCATGCAGGGAAGTGGTAGAGCTTACACAATCTCAGTGAAAGAGAACGAGTGATGCCATTATTTTAGTAGTTTTGTTTCATGTCAAAGAAGGTAGAGTGCATTGTTTTATACCAATGTCTGATGGTCAAAAGACCTGGGGTCAAATTCTTGCTTTGCCCCTTATTAGGCAAGTTCTGTTTTGTTTGTATTCTATACAGCTGAGTGCTTAGCAGGCACTTTAGAAATGTTGAATGAAGGCTGGACGGTTTTACCTGCAAATACCCTCCTCTAATAGGCAATCACTGGACAATAGCCCCAATTACAACGTTTTCAAAATTAAATGCTCTATTTCCAAAGAAAAAAGTGTTTGCCAAATAATACAGTTTTATATATAAATGAATTATTACATTGAGGGTCACTAGTTTCCCCATGCATAACATGAACAGATGGGCAAGCTTCAAATTAAAAAAAAGGATAATTACCAATTTAGAGATAAAACCATTTCTGTAGCAATCACTCAAGATATTTGTTATTTTATATAACTAATATCAGAGAAAACTATTTACATAAAAAAGCAAAGTTCTCTAATATTATCTATTGAAAGTGAATTCCAACTGCATTTTCTCATGGATACAACAGTTGGCTCAGGAAATGTACTCTGATGATGTTAACCTCAGGAATGATGCAAAATTACTAATATCTTTAGGTCTTCACTAAATAAGGCCAAAAGCGTCAATCAACATTAGATGACATAGCTGGATCTTATCTCCAGGCTCCTTTCAAGTCAACCCTAGTTGTCCCTGTTTTGAAAGACCAGTTTAATTCTGAAGGTGAGGTTGAAGTCTGATGGAGGAGGGTCATCTGTCTATGTGTTACTTTCATTGGTTAAT
>LOJH01063122.1:1319-12084 GCA_001685095.1 Ellobius talpinus
TTGTGGGTGCAGTTAGCTTCCTTGGGTTGGAGTTTTCCTTCTAGTACTTTCTATTAGGCTGGATTTGTGGATTGGTATTGTTTAAATCTGGTTTTAGCATGGAATATCTTATTTTCTCCATCAATTGTGACTGAAAGTTTTTCTGGGTGTAGTATCCTGGGCTTACATACATGTTCTTTTAGTGTCTGAAGCACATCTGTCCAGGACCTTCTGGCTTTCATGGTTTCCATTGAGAAGTAGGGTGTAATTCTGAGAGGTCTGCTTTTATATGTTACTTGACCTTTTTACCTTTGCAGCTCTTAATATCCTTTCTTTACTCTGTATGTTTTCCATTTTGACTTTCATACAGTGAGGGAATTTTTTTTAATTCCAGTCTATTTGGTGTTCTGTGAGCATCTTGTGCCTTCATAGAGATATCCTTCTTTAGACTGGGAAAATTTTATTCTATTGTTTTGTTGAATATATTTTCTGTGTCTTTGAGTCAGAGTTCTTGTCCTTCTTCTATCCCCATTATTCTTAGGTTTTGTCTTTTCATGGTGTTTCAGATTTCCTGGATATTTTGTGTTAAGAATTTGCTGGATTTAATATTTTCTTTGACCAATGAATCTTTTTCCTCTATAGTATCTTCAACAACTGAGATTCTCTCTTCTATCTCTTGTATTCTGTTGTTTATGCTTGCCTTTGTAGTTCCCGTTCATTTACTCAGATTTTTCCATAGCCAGAATTCTCTCGGTTTGTATTTTCTTTACTGGCTCTATTTCAGCCTTTAAGTATTGAACTGTTTGAACTGTTTGCTTCACCTGATTGTTTTTTTCTTGTGTTTCTTTGAGAGATTTATTGTATTCTTCCCGTTTTTTTTTGTTTATCTTTCCCTCCATTTCTTTAAGAGAATTTTTCATTTCCTCTTTAAAGGTCTCCATCATCCTCATAAAGTTATGTTTACAATCATTTTCTTCTGCTTCTTCTGGGTTAGGATGACCAAATCTTCCTGTTTTCTGACCACTGCATTCTTGTGTTACCATGTTGCTTTTTAGGTTGTTGAATGAATTCTTGCATTGGCGCCTACCCATCTCTTCCTCCAGTTGATGCTGGCAGTGTCTTTGCTCTCTTGCTCCAATTCTTGAAGTGGTTGTCTGCATTTTTGTTCTTTACTTTCACTGTCTGTGTCTCAGGGAGCCACTGAGGTCTCTCTTGGCCCACTCTCTTAGCCTGCTATCTTGGTTCACTTTCTTGGTTCACCCTCTTGGCCCTCTCTCTGGGTCCTTTCTGTGTTGTTGCACCTTGTATTTTTAGCATTCCTCTGATGTTGCGGGGCAGGGGAGATAAGAAGGTTTAGGGGCAGAGCGGGGCTTGTAGCTTTCAGGGTCCAATGGATGGGATCGAGTCTCAGTGATTTCAGTCACGGTTGATACTACACACCTTATTTTTCTTATTCCGTTTAGAATAAAATGGCTCCTGTCTAGCAATCATATTATTCTGGATTTGGAAGTGGGGAGTCTATTAAGTCAATACACACTGGCTGAGTATTATAAAACCTCTGAACACAAATAGGTCGTGGGTTCTGTTGTCAGGATGTGGGCTTTGGAGTTTAGTGAATTTGCTTTGTGGATGGAAATGTTTGGATTTCCTAACATGATCTAGTCCCAGGTGAGGTTGAAGCTAGTAAGGTGCTAGTGGAATTATTATTGAGACATTTATAACTTGGTGGGATGAAAAGATTCTGTTTGCCAATATGTCACCTTGCTATCTTCTTGGGACAATAAGGTAGTAGCTGTCATTCATTACTCTAGGGCAATATTTAGCAGTGTTATCAGCAAATTTAAAAAGTTCACATAGACATGGAAATATTGAATGTTAATAGGAACAAAAGCCAAAGATTCAAGTCACACCTTTCTTATATCTGGATCTGCTATTGCTTTTTGCACTGCTGAAGATAATCTTTGCCAAAAGTCAGTATAAAGCTCACCAGGACTTTGGGATATTTTAGTTAAAGATACAGTCCTTTTTCCTAGTTCCTCCATTCTGTCTCAGGACCTTCAAGCCACTAAAGGACATTGTGCAACAGTAGCATCATCAAGTTGTTATTGCCTATGGCAGTCTGTAAATTGATCCTCAACTAACAAATGATTCCTTGGTATATTTATTTCTCTAGCCTTATTATTCTGTTCCATGGCCACTGATTCCTCTCTCCATCATATAAGTCATTGTAATTGAGGACCAGCTTCTAATACAGCTGCCTTTAAGTCCTAGTCTGTGATTTAACTCTATTCTGTGTAGTTCAGTTGTTTATTATCTGACTCACAAATGCATTCCAAATGCCACCATTGCTTCCTTTAATCATCTCATATCTGTTATATCTAGAGGTTTCCCATCAATCTGTACATAACCTTGAGGATGTTGATTATCTGCTGGTATTTGCTGCAGTTACTGGATACACCTGAAGAGGTGTTTCTTTAAGACCCAATAATCATTCCTGTATGCTGTCACAAGGTGGTGGTAAAGATCTATGACCAAACTTATCTCTCTTTAATGAGGCCTCGGTTTGGTTTAATTCTTGTTGAAACACTTTTTTATTGTTTGTTTTGTGTTTCATTCTTTTCCTCTTATTTCTGGAAGTAAACTTTTATTTTCATAAACTTCCTCTTGTTTTGGAAATTAACTTTTTTATGTCTCAAGACCTTTTCTACTAGTTTGTTTAAGATTTGAAGTTGTGCAGAAAGCTCAAGGTGGAAGTTTTCTATCACAACTCAAGGAGGGGGAGGAAATCCTTCTTTATTCTTCTCTCTTGTCTCACTTCCAGTTTCTTCCAGGTAGTTAACTTCCTCATTTATTGACAGATTACCCTGTTGTACATTAGATCTTCATCATGTTTCTGACTGTTCACACTATAATGTTTCTAAGGCATTTGAAATTAAAATACATAAAGATGGAATCTTATATATATTTCTTTTTCCTTTCTGATGGGCCTGTCTTAAAGCTCTTATCACATGTTTCAATACTGACCATTTTAATTGAGCATTTGTGTTAGTAGAGTCACTGAAGGGAAGGGAAAGAATTGTGTAGGGTGAAGACACAGCATATCTACGGTACAGGAAACTACTCTATCAGGTGCTCTTTAAGAACTAGGAAAAAAGTAATATTGACTTATATTTGTTAAACCCAATATAGGAATTATCCACAGATAAGATCTGTTCATATAAGGTTATGGTATGCTCAGAGGAAAAAGAACATGTTTAACTCACACAAGCTCTTGAACTCAGTCAATACCAAAACACGCAAGCAAACAAGCAAGTGAATGGAGTGGGGAGAGATGAGGAAGAGGAAAAAAAAGGAAAGGAAAAGAGATGAAAGGATGTCTTTTGTTAGGCAAAAGCCAGGACAAAATAAAGAACTTTGGGCAATGCTATTTCTTTTTTCCATTTTCTGCATTTGTGTGTGTGTGTGTGTGTGTATGTGTGTGTGTGTGTCTGTGTGTCTGTGTTTCTGTTGAGGTTCCAAGGAGGGTCTAAAATAGAGCTAGAGTTACAGGTGGGTTATGAGTTGCCTGACATGGGTGCTAGGAACTGAACTGAGGTCCTCTGGAAGAACAGCATATGCTTTTAACGACTAAGCCATTTTTCTAGCCACCAAAAGGAAATTATGCCATGAAAATACTTATGGAAAAAGTAGATGTAAATAATAAAACCTATTACATATAAGAGTTAAATAATTCAGAAAAGAGCTTGTATGGGAAATAATGTCACATTGATAGTTTTAAACATAGAGCCTTTTAAAAATGAGATACTTTATACAGTGTTTATTAATGGCAATCTCTTCTGGTGCTGAATTGTTACATTTGTCAGACCTTTCTATAGTGCTATTGTCACAGAGATGTTATGGAAAGTGCTGTCTGCAAACCCTAAAGCTGTCAGTCAAAGAAATATATCTTTACAACTAAAAGGAGTCAGGGCATTGAATGTCATATTTTCATTATCATCAAAATATGCTGTGTTATAATTTCTGTTTTAGGATCTGCTTGGGATGTTAGTAAGATAATTCAATTTCTTATAAAGATTTAAATGGCAGTATGGGAATGGATGACATTTTCAATATAGTCTGAGTACTTTTATGCATTTTATAATTAANGGATGTTAGTAAGATAATTCAATTTCTTATAAAGATTTAAATGGCAGTATGGGATGGATGATATTTTCAATATAGTCTGAGTACTTTTATGCATTTTATAATTAACTAGATAACTATAACTAGAAAGCCTTTTACAAAAGATTTTTAAATTTTATTTTGTGCATATGAGTATTTTGCCTGCATATATTTATGTATACTGCATCCGTGTCTGGTATAGAAGTTTACTATATTTCATAAAATATTGCATTCAATATAAAAAAGTGTCTGCTGTACCATGCTCAACATATTTTAAAAGTGAGTATATTCCTAAATATTTCTAATAAGCAATCTGCATAAAAGTCTGACAACATATTCCTTTAAAAGCATCAAGAGAAATAGATTCTTGGGAGGGAAAGCTCATACTGTGAAGTTATAAAATGTACATTTTATGGATCAAAACACATAGTATAATTAAGATAGAACCATTTTAATATAATGCCCAAAGTCTTCCTGGTTTCAAAATTAGGAGTTGTCCTAAAAATAATTTTGGACTCAGTAAGGATTGATACCACCTAAAAGATAAGAATCTAGAGAGTCCACTGACTTTATGATCTCACACTTTTTCTAGATTATTCCTTAAGCCTTTGCTGCATTTTGCAAAGATGAATAATGACTACTGAAACCTGACAGAGGGCACGGGTGTAAAATATTGGGTGAAAAACAGACAGTTCGGTAGTGATATTTTGTTTGTGCTTTAACAAATAAAGCTTATCTGAAGATCAGAGTACAGTGCTAGCCACTAGTTAGCCATAGAGGCCAGGCAGTGGTGGCACATACCTTTAATCTCAGCACTGGGGAGTCAGAGGCAGAAGGAATTCTCAGAGGCAGAAGGAATTCTGTGAGTTCAGTGCCACCTTGAGCTACACGAGGTTGATCCAATCTAAAAGAGAAACAGAGCCAGGCTGTGATGACTCACACCTATAATCCCAGTACCTGGGAGTCACATGCCTTTAATCCTAGCACTAGGAAAGTGGGGGCAGGAAGGGATATGATTGGGTTGAGAGTGGAATATATGGTGGGAGGAGACAGAAGAAGGTCAGGCAATTCAGTCTGAGGACTTGTGGAGACAGGATACCTCATTTGGTCTGAGGATTTCATAGAGGTAAGAACTAGTGGCTGACTACTCGGTTTTTCTGGTCTTTCAGCTTTCACTCCTTAATATCTGACTCTGGGTTTTTATTGTTATGGCCAATTAGATTTGTTCTACATAGTTCCATTACAATAACTAAACAATTTCAAAATTTGAAAGCGTTAACTGCTTCCTAAGAAATATTGGACAATAAAATGATATAAAAGGAGTAGAATGGGTTATAAAAATCTTACCCCTACAGATTATGATTAGCATACAAAATACATTTTTTTTCTAGAAAAATGGACGGTAAATAGTAAGATTTATAGACATTAATGTACTAAGATTAATGACTCATTATCTCTTATATATGTCTATAAAATGGACAGTATTCTGCCATCTACCCAAATATTACTCTGTTTTGTTTATTACAAAATACTTACTTGAGCATTATATTCCATCAAATAGTCCTCAAAGTAAAATATATTTGATTAAAAATATTTTGTAACATATGCAACAAACATTCCTTGCTTCTTGATATATGTACATTTCCCTTTTATAGAGATTGCTTAATACATTACTCTTACCAAATTCACTGTTCTGTTTCCCTCAAAATGGACAAAAGACTGTGGTTCACGTACAGAATATGAATTTATTTGTACCATCTTAGTGAAGAGTCTCAAAATAATTCCCAGACATTTAGCATTATTCAATGCTTGTTTGAAAAATTAATATCAGGTAATATTTGTTATCAGTTAATATATAGTAAATAACTGAATTAGAATTAAAGCAAAATGATTCTTTAATGTATTTTCCTCATACACATTTCTATATTATTGCTGTTCAACTTAATTCACTTAAATATCTATTTCATTTTTATATTAATTTAATCAGATTATGTGATTTGTTGTATTTATTCTAGGATCTCAAAACTGTTTATTGTTTACTTAAACATATAAATCACATCTGATTTTTTTCCTTGTAATATTTCATCATTTTGTAGCTTGTTTATACATATTTTATCCTCTAAGACTATTAATTTTTAATTTAGCTTACATTTTGAGAAAAGAGTAGTTCAAGTTGGTATAGAAAAAATATTGGTATTCTTTTTTTATTTTTCAGTCATTTTAAAGGAACACCATCTTAACAGAATGTTTCCTTTCATTCGTAATTCTGTAGATTTGCCTAGCAATTTCCTTAAAATTGAAACATTCCTTCCTGAAGCAAATCTCCTTAAAACTCGGGCAGTACTAGAAGGAGGAACCTGAACATTCAGGATATTTGGGGCTGGAGAAAAATATCAAAGTTTAAAATCTCTTGCTGCTTTTGAAGAGGACACACAGGTTTCATTACGAGAACACAAATGGTAGCTCAAAACTCTCTGAACTGTAGTTTCCAGTAACCTCATTCCCTCCACTGGCAAGAATGGGACCAGGAATGAACATAGTGCACATGCTTAAAAAATGTTTATTTATATTTTCATTTAAATGCTGGAAATCAATTGCATGGGCTCATGCACTGTAGGCAAATGATAAACCACTGAGCTACTGGTCCAGATTTGTGTTTATTTCTTTCTTACAAACACAGCTCTATAAGTGTGTCTTCCTTTGGTTGAATTCCAGTCATGGAAGTCAGGCTGTGGTGCTGAAAGAATAGTGGTGAATATTTACAATAGTTTAGTGTGTGAAACTTTTCTAATTATTTTCATCTTGCCAAGAAAAATATAAAACCATCAGTGTTTCTATAGGCTTCTTGTATGATATGAATGATTTACAAACCAGAAGTGGACTTCAGAGAGGGGGATCACAATGGCACATTCTATTATGGCCAATTATATTCTGAGTATAATCTTTCAAAACCAAATAGCCACAAAGAAGGTTTAAGTGGATTTGTATAAGACTATGGGTAAACTGATTTCTTTCACTGCTAAAATGTAATATCTTTGCAGATTAGTATCTTCAGAAAAAATCATTCAGTATTAAAGTACACACAGATATCAAATCTGACAGCAATGATTTTTTTCAATAAGAACCTATTATGTGAGAGAAAGAGAGTTGTGTATGAGTGTATGTGCATGTGTGTATTTATTTCTCTGCCTGAAAATCACTGGTTAAGCCCATTAATATTGCTATAAGTATCACCTTAAATAGGAAAAGAAAGGCAGAATCTCAGAGATTCTCCCACAATGAATCACAATACTCAATCACATTGCTCAGTCACAATGCTCAATCACAATGCTCAGTCACAATGCTCAATCACATTGGTCAATCACAGTGAAGTGCCTGGTTGGAATTAATTTTCAGTCTCCATATACCAAGATAGATGTTAATGAAGACTGGCTAGTACAGTTTTAAAATTTTTAAATTGCTATTGCAATTTTAGAAATGTATTATTGAAAGACATAGTAAAAGTTGAAGATTCCTTTTTTACTCTTCTTGTTAAGATATAGCATATTTATAAAAAGTAAAATATTAAAATATAACTATGTCAGTTCCATAAAAGAGACATGTTTAATCCTCATAAAGGAACAGAATATCACCAACTTTCCCAAATGTTCCAAGAGCACCCAACCATATCTTTTCAAGTCTAGCTATTATCCAAAATGGTAAAAATTTAAATTTTACTTTTCTTACACATGTCACATGAATAAAGACATTTGAAATATGAGTCTTCTATATGTTGCAGAGGACTATCAGTCATGCCATCTTTTTGTGTCATATTTCATTGTGTTTCATCCATTTTGCCAGATATTTATTATTTCAGGACTTGAAAAGAATTGATGTTGTTTCAATTTTGAGGACTCAAGAAGAAAATTTATGTAAACATTCTAGGAAAATTGGCCACCTTGGTTGGCCATGACATAGACATTTTAAAGCATAAGCTGCCATAATGGCTCACCAGATATTTGCAAGCTGAGTTCAAGCTAGGCATAAGCACAAACAAACCAGCAAGATAAAACATAACGCATAATGAGGCTCTTAACCCAAGGGCAAGAATATGAGAAATAAATGCTATTATTGACTGATTCCCTATTTACCACTCCATTTGTGCTTGTTCATGTCCATTGTCCCGAACATACCCTAGTTGCTGCAACATTGGTGCTAGTCTTTTAGTGAACATGCATGTACATCTCTGTTAGCCTTATTTCTCTATATGAAATGAGTGGACAATGTATTACTATCAGCTTAGACCTATACTACCAAATAATTTCCAAAGATAATTTTAACAATTAATATGTATACAAGGAATGCATATGGAAATTTTTTGGTATTCCAAGATTATTGATATTTGTTGGTATACTTCCAAACTTTTAGATTTAGCTTTTCTGTATACTAAAATTTAGTATATTTGAAAGTATATTATTTTGAAATTAGGTGAATAGGAACACTATTTAATATAAATTTGACTATTTGTACGTTTTTAAAAATTCTCTATTATTCAATATCTCTTTTTTGTACTATTCATTCACTCACATTGTGAATGTGTTGAAATGGTTTGAGAACTATATCTTTGGCAAATATATAGGAGGTAGATATCTTATCCCATTCTGTGAAATGTCTTTTTACTGCTTTAGGCTATCTTTGGGCTTTCTTAATTTTTACAAAATGAAGTATTTTTTAATTAAAAATTAAAAACTTAGAAAACTCACATAAACACACAGCAAGCTGCTTATGTTCTTCTCCAAGGACAGCCTATGTGAGTCCACTCTTCTCTCTTGTGTCTTGTTAGATCCAGGGATAAAACTCAGGTCCTCCAGCTGTGTACACATGCCTCTACACACTGCACCATCCCACCTGCCCAAGTAAGGTTTACCTTTTATTTTCCTATATTAAACATAAATTTCTGGCATGTGGACACCGGAAGAATCCACCTAGAGTTTTAATTGTGATGTGAACTATCTTATGTGAGTGGCAGAGTCAGCCTTTTTTGCCTTGTCAAGAGTAGGAAGCATTCAACTCTTGAGCCTTCAGTCCCTAAGACAGCCTTTGAGTTGGGCTGAATGAAGAGCTCCTGCTGAAAGACTTTCCTTTTTCTTTCAATTAAAATAATTTTGTCTGTTTCAAGATGTAATATTTGGTTTCTCTAAGAAGCTGTAATATTTGTAAATAAAATCTTTTTCATATATTCACGGTTTCTTTTCTCCTATTCCTTCCTACAATTTTTTCTTTGGTGCTAGGTATTTCATGTTATTGTTTATACAAGTTTTTTTGAGATAATCTGGAAGGAAACTTGAGAAAATACTGTGAAAATAAGTGGTTTCCTCATTGATGCCCCCCTTTAAAAGCTACAAAATAACTAGAGGACAATTTTCTGTTTTAGAAGTTAAAATAGGACCAGGTAGAGAATCTCAGAGAAAGGATGAGCCTTTAGATTTGCAGTTATACTCAACATTTATGTCATATTTAGGGAAAATATCATGTACTAATTATTATTAGTGATGAACATGATCACTATAGAGAATTAGACATTTAATATATGAAGCTCTCTGACAGGCTTTTCTTTATTATATTTATTTCGGGAATAGAATCATCTCAGCAAACTTACTTTGTTTTCTTCTTATGCCAATCTTTGTCCTGGTTTTACATTGTGATAAAGAAAAAAGGGCACTGAGCCTTCACTCTTGCATTCTAGACTCTTTTGCACAGAAAGTACCCCACTGGCTAAGGAAAGAGCAATCTGGACACAAATCCAGTCGCAAAACCCTCCACCTACAATCTTTCTTGCCCTCAAATGTGCTAGGGTAATGGTGGAGCTTGTGGGAGTGGCCAAACACACTACAAGAGGGAAATAGAAGAGATTTTATAAGTCGACTGCTGGTGAGTGGTGATGGAAACATGAGCTGTCAGGTTGGGGTGGGGTGACAGTGGGGAGAGAGTATTGAAAGAGACTACTAGAAGAGAGGGCATTTCAGGTCTGGTAAAAAAAAACTGGTGCAAAGAAATCTCCAAAGGATCTTTAAGAAATACCCCCAGCAAAGAGTCCTGGTACTAGCTTATACACAGTCTGAACCGGCCATCTCTTTAAGTGATGAGGCAAGACTTAAAGAGGAGAAATTGGGAAACAACCCACTCACATAATCTTTGACCTATAATTTGTCCTGCATATGAGATGTGCTGGGGTAAGGGTGCTCTAGAGGTTGAAGGAGTGGCCAACCAATGACTTGTCTAGCCTAAAATCCATACTAGGAGAGTAAGCCCACACCTGCCTGGAACACTAACTCACAAGCTGCATGACCCAGACACCTAGGATAGAACCAAAAACAATTTGAAAAATTGCCTATGTAAAGATGTCCAGTGACATTGTGCTATACATATAGATTGGTGCCTAGCCCATTTATTATCAGAAAGACTTCATTCCACAACTGGTGGAAACAAAGGAAGAGACTCACAGTCAAACATTAGGCTGAGCTAGGGGCATCATGCAAAAGAGAGGAAGGAAGGCTTGTGGAAATCAGAGATGTCATGGACACCACAAGAAAATGCACAGTATCAAATAACCTGGGCTCATTCGATCTCACGGAGACTGAACTGA
>LOJH01063128.1:0-10764 GCA_001685095.1 Ellobius talpinus
AATCTGTGTATCACCACAGGGTCATGGCTTACCAGGAAGATTCTAACCCATGTCCATCTTGGACCGGAGCTTTATGCATCTGCCTCACTCCTTTTTCTTCCTCCCAGAATTCTGTTCTGTCTGCTCCACCCACCTAAGAGCTGGCCTATTAAAAGGCCAAGGCAGTTTCTTTATTAACCAATGAAAGTAACACATAGTAACACATAGACAGAAGACCCCTCCTACATCAATTCCTATTTCCTACTTTTTTCTCTATGTAAATTTATTCTTTACTCTATAAAACTATAAACTGCATTTTTTAAATCAGTAGCACAATCTCTGAGCCTTATGTAATGCAGGTTAACACAAGGAATGATGCCAAATAATTCATTATATCTGTTACTGCAGTTGGCTTCCTCCATATAATAGTGGAGAATATAGACAAGACAAGGCACCAAGAAAACACATAAAATAAAACAGAAAAAAGACAAAGATGAAAATAAAACCTGGGAGACACAATATACCCCAACAAATGGACAAACTACAATAAAGAAACAAGCAAAAAATAAATGCCACTATTGTTACCCCTGGTCTCTGTCTGGATTAGATGTTTCCAGATGGTGGTACTTACCTGAAGAACTGAAGTGCAGACAAATAAAAAGAGCTTTTTATTCCAAATCAATGCAAAAGTACAGGCCACATATGCTGTGAGAGTGTAGAGACTACTCAAGCTACAATGCTCAAAAGTAGGAGGTTACCTTGTGGAACCTCCTTTTATAGAATTCAGGGGGAGGAGTTACTTGTGAAGAGGCAAGGTGTAAGATTTCTCATTTTGATTGATAGGCTCAGGTTATACAAGCTTTTGTTCACTGTGCACATCTTTCCTATGACACATCTATTCTTAATCATATGCACACATAGTCCTGTTCCCTAATAGGACTTTCTGAGGGCACAAAATTGCCTTGTTGCCAATACAGCTAAAACCAGCACAGGCTGGTTTGCCTTAATTTCAAGGATGACTCAGGATGTATTTGGTCACTGAAGGCAAGTTACTGAGGAGTTTCTAGGGAGGAGAGGCCAAAATACACATACATCTCAATGCAGGCAAAGATCCAGCTTACTAAGTGCTTTTTTAAGGAAAGGGGTGTGTATGTCATGTCAAGCAGGTTTCCAAGCTGCTAAACAATACTAGCTACCTCACTCCATCACCTCTACAATCTCATAACATCTTTATCAGCTACCAGAGATAATGAAGAAAGCTGAAGTCCCAGTGAGAGAAGTCAGAGTCCTACATTTAGAAAGAAGTGATCACATGAGGGATTCAAATAAACAGATCGATGAAATATGGAAGTCAATTAACATAAACAATAAAGTTAACAAGGTGGACAAAAGTGAAAGAGAAATTCAAACACATGGAGAAAAAGGTCATCAGGGAAAGTGAGGATCAAAAAATAAAAATGCTAGAAACAAGTAAATCAAACAAATGAAAAAAACCACAGGGTGGGGGTGAGGGACTGGAGAGATGGATCAGCACTTAAGAGCCCTGGTTTCCATAGGACCCAGGTCCAGTTCCCATCACATGCACAGTGTTTCACAGCCATCTGTAACCCCATTTCCAGGAGCTCTAATACCCTCTTCTAACCTCCATGGGCACCAGACACACATACAGTGCACATACATACATGCAGGTAACATTCATACACATAAATGAAATAAATCTTTAAAAAGACAGTAGCAGTCATCCATTAACAGACAAGACCAAGCAGAAAAACAGGGGTGGAAAACAAGATTGAAAGAACACATTCAGACCTGCTTAAAAAATTAATACAAGTGACCAAAATTTCCAAGATCACTGAGTTAGCAGAGTGTGTGATGGCCAAGTCCTGTCCAGACAATAGCATTCCACATTCATGAACTCAGAGAAGCTGTGGTTACCTGCACAACATCTGAAGATCATTTCAGTCAACATTCTGGAATAGGTGGGGTTGGTGATCTCCAGGTCCCACCCCGTAGTGAAGGAGAAGCTATTAGCAGTAGATAGCTGCTGCAGCAGAGCAAGCCATTCTTTCTGGATAGATACCACTGATAGGTTTCCCATGATCCAGTGGATGGCCACACACTTATGCACATATGACCAGCACTAACTGTTTGAACTGGACTTAATGGGTTATAAACGGACAGACAAACAAACTTGTAGTTAAGAGGGGTCCATCTTAGGGAGATATGAGAGGAATTTGTGGGAAGAAGTGGAAATGAATATAATGATGCTTAATTGTATGCCATACAAGATTCTCAACAATGAAGAACATTGCTCTTAAGATAATGCACAGAGTGAAAAGAACTAATATAAAACATAAAGACATAGACATTTTATCCAATGAAATTAGAGCAGTCCACACATGGAAGCATTTAGAACCACAAATAGAACAATCAGGGAAGAACCCTTTATAACTTATCACAGTTAAAATATCAAAAATAGAAAGCAAAGCTGGGTAGTTGTGCACACCCTTAATTCCAGCACTTAGACGGCAGAGGTGGGTGGATCTCTGTGAGTTTGAGGTCGGCCTAGTCTACAACCAGGACAACCAGAGATGTTACACAGAGAAACCCTGTCTATCCAAACAAAACAAGCAACAAAAAGCAAAAGTAAAAAGCAAGGAAACAGTATTAAAAGCCAACTCAGAGACAAAAGCAAACATATCAGAATAAGTTCAGAGAGCATGAGATTATACATTTCAAGGGATGAATAAGCGGCCTCCGTCAACAACTTAATATTGTACAAACATGAGGACAGAGAAAGTCAGTATCATTCATGGAAGCAGAAGAAAGAACATTTTTCATGAGAGGAATAGTGCAACAAAGGATAGCCAGGAAGTCTGCCAGTCTCTAGTAAGTGGTTCCCCATCCACAGTCCTGTAACAGCCTCTGTTTACTTCAGGGGCTAACAAAATCAAACAAAGGAAGGGAACATGGAGATGAGGCTTGCAGGGAGGAAAGAGTTTGATACAGGTGAGAAGCAGATAAGAATATTTGGGTAGCTGAAGTAGCATAGGTGCAGTACATACATGTATGAAATTATCAAGAATACATTTTATTAATGAAAAATATGTCAGTATCCACCAAAAGAAGCACAAAATTTGACTTATATTAATTAAAATAATCAACTGATTAAAACTGGTCTAGAAATATTATCATTGATGGAATCAAGCAAAGACATTAAAGCAGCTATTTTAACTCTATTCGTTTTCTGTCTGTTTGTTTGTTTGTTTGTTTTTCAAGGGGTTTCTCTGTATCTTTGGATCCTGTCCAAAACTAGCTCTTATAGACCAGGCTAGCCTTGAACTCACAAAGGTCTGCCTGATTCTGCCTCCTGAGTGCTGGGATTAAAGGCGTGCAGTACCACTGTCAGGCTATTCTATATCCTATATACACCAAACTGTGGCTGTACTGCAGTAGTGGGACACGTGGTCAGAGATCTGGCTTACAGCATTAGCAGCATAAAAGAGAACTAAACAGGGCAGTTTAAACATGCCAGATGTGGTCATGAAAGCTACTACACAGACTCCCAAGTGAACTCTCAGAGGACTATAATGTCTGAGTTTCAACAACCTACAGTTTTAATTAAAAATTAATGAGTTTGAATATACAGCAATAGAATCTTTCAGTAATAAATCCTAGAGAGAAAAAAAATGAAGCTATGAAATAGACGATAATATGACTACAAGCATATATTTGGAGATCCCCAAAAGAAAAAAGTAAAAGGAGGAATGGGGAAAATTACTTAAAGAAATTGGTAAAGGTTGCCCTGGGCTAGTCGCACATGCATGTGATCCAGCTAAGGCAGAAGGATCTGTCATGAGTTTAAGTCCAGATCAAGGTGGGCTAATGAATGTGATGCTATCTTAAAGGTAAAAGATGAAAGAAAAAAGACAGATGGGAAATTGGAGGATAAGTATACTCGCAGAGATTCAAGAAATTTGAAAACTCTTCAGGATTCTTGACCACAAAATTATACCAGGGTGTGCAGAAATCATATCCCTTAAAATTACAGAAAAAAAGCAATCCTAAAATTAGACAGCACTCCCTTTTGCATACTGAAGAAGGTAGGAAGACAGCAAAGAAAGTCTGTCAAAATCAAGAACACAGAAACCAAATATTGTGTGATTCGACTTCCATGTAAACTGCAAAATAGGTCAATCTATCAAGGCAGAGATTTTAACTTGAAAAGGGAAGAACCACTGTTAAATGGTGTGGTGCTGGTGTTAGGAGTTATGAAGAAGTTCTGGAACTAGATACCGAATACTACCTAACAATTTGAATACACTTATCTTCACTTTATTGAAGAAGAAGAAGAATATTGGCTAGAAGGATTTCTGTACTCAATGAAACTGTATTTCAAGACCAATGGTGAAATGAAGACTTTTGGGTCCTTTTGTTGGTGGTGGTTTTTACTTCTGCAAATACCAAGCCCTTTCATCACCAAATGATGAGCACAAGAAATGGTAAAGCCTCCAAGCAAAGGAAAAAGTGATAAAAGGTAGAACTATAGATCTACAGAAAGAATGAAAGCACCAGAAATTATACCTGCACTGATAAATATAAAGGAAGCTTTCCTTGCTGGAGAAATGTCATCAGAGATCATTGACAGGATGCAGTAAAAAAGAAGCAGAAATGGACCCAAGGTAACAGCATATGCAGAAAACTGTACCCCTATATTAGACAGAGGCGGAGAAAAAGAGAACTGAAAGGGAAGCACCAGTTTTGTGTTTCTCACTATCCTGAGCAGAACCTGCTTGTTGTCTTCTAAGACACGGGGCTCTGTTATATTGATCAGATGTTCGCACAGACACACAAGGCACTAAGTGAAAAAACACTCATTAGGTAAAGGGTTTATAAGAGAGACATTAGAGGCGCTGCCTAAAGCAGACTCACTAGCTAAGCAGAGCAATTATCTGAGTGTTGATGTGTGTGAGCTTCATCTTGGACAACACTGATGCCATGACTAGAGGCTTAAAAACAACCTGCATCACAGATGTGAGACTGAAAATGTGTGTGTGTGTGTGTACATACACGCGTGTGTGGGTATACACATGCACCTGTAGACAAAGAATATCAAGTAAAGAAAGTAAAGGTAAATACCAATATACATGCCTCAGGCAGGGGAGTAAGAAGAAAACATGGGGAGGAGACAGATACAGATAATTTTAGGTATGTTTTATGAAATCGTGGAAGAGTGTATAAACATTCCAAATTCTGTATTAAAAGGGGGAAAGAAGACAGTCAAAACGAGGCACTTTCCTTTCCCTGCTTCTTGGTTCACTAAGGCAAATTCCTGTCACCACAGCTGGAAACGTCACCTGCTGCTCAGCCTTCCCTGCCATGATGGCCTCCACCCCATAAATCTTAAGCTACCATAAACTGTTTCTCTCTTACATTGCTCTCTGTACAATATCTGGTCAAAGAAACAGAAAAATAACAATACACCAAGAAGTTCCGTTTTCCAAATTGATTCTCTCAGGCATTATATCCTTACTGCAGTTTCCCCTCCCTCCTCTCCTTCCAGCCCCTCCCTCCAACCCCCACTCCCCATCTACTCCTCCTGTTTCTTTCCAGAAAAAGACGGGCTTCCCAGGGACATAAACTAAACATGGCATTATCAAGGTGCAGCAAAACTAGGCACATCCTCTCATATTAAGACTGGACAAGGTAACCCAGTATGAGGAGTGGGGTCCTCAAAGGAGGCAAAAGCTTCAGAGACAGTTGGGCTCCCACTGTCAGGAGTTCCACAAGAAGACCAAGCTCTACAATTGTTACATATGCAGAGGACCTATGTCAGACCATTACAGGCTCCCTGGTTGGCGGTTCAGTCTCTGTAAGCCCCCAGGAGCCCAGGCTCGTTGATTCTGTGGGTTTTCTTGTGCTGTCCTTGACCCCTCTGGCTCCTCCAATCCTTCCTCCCCATCTTCAATAGATTTTCCCCAAGCTCTGTCTAATGTTTGGCTGTGGGTCTCTGCGTCTGTTTCCATCCGTTGCTGGATGGAGCCTCTCTGATGATTATGCTAGGCTCCTGTCCACAAGTATAGCAGAATATCATAAAGAATTATTTCATTGACTTTTTTTGCTGGGCGTGTTTGTTTCTATCCTAGGTTTATGGGCTATTGGGCTATCTAGCCACTGGTTCCTGGTCCTCCACACAGTGTCAGGCATAGGTTCCCAATCGTGGCATGGGTCTCAAACTGGACCAGCCATTGAGTGGCCACTCAAACAATTTCTGTGCCACTTTTGCCCCAGCACATCTTGCAAACAGGGCAAACTGTAGGTTGAAGGTTTTGCCGCTGGGTTTGTGTTCCAGTCCCATCACCAAAAGCCTTGCCAGGTTATAAGAAATGGCCTGTTCAGCTTCAGTACCCCCTCCTCCATTTCAAGGAGTCACACTCATAGATTCCTGGGAGTTTTGATTGCACTAGGTTTCTATTTTGCCCCTGAAATGCCCTCAATTCCAGTTATCTTTCCCAGTCCTGTCTCCCTCCATCCTCCCTCGACCTCCCCAATCAGCATCTCTGCCTCTCTCACATACACAAACACACACTCACACACATATTAGAGTTCCCAATTTGACTTGAAAAGTGCTATATTTTTTTGTTTTTTTCTAGACAGGGTTTATCTGTGTAGCCCAGGCTGTCCTGGAACTCATTCTGTAGATCAGGCTGGCCTTGATCTCAGAGATTCACCTGTGCCTCTTCCTCACGAGTGCTAGGATTTAAGATGTGCACCACCACCTCCCAGCCTAAAACTTTATTCTTAAGCCTCAAAAAAGAATGTCAACCAGCATGTGGCTAGTGTTATTAAAAACAAAACAACTTGACTCGACGTGGCGAAGCACCTGTAACCCGACTCAGGATGGAGAAGCAGAATGATGTTACAGACAAGCTAGCGCTATGCTAGGAAACCCTGACTTAAAAAGCCAAACCCACATCCAATCAAACAAGCATATGCTAAGCAACCATTCAATTACAAGGAACATTTGGGGGAAAGACAAGAAGATGAAAACCCAAGTCATATTGAATATGACCCTGAAGTTGTTATACAGTATGTTTTCCCAAGCCCTTTACTGTTCTGACACAACCTTATTGCCATCTGAGGACATTTGGGAATGGAGACTAAGGGGCCAGTGATGTACCTCGGAGAGGAGACTGCTTTCCCAGTGTGCACTAGGCTTTGGCTTCTATCCCTAGCAAAGCATAAGGCAGCAAGGTGGCGCACATCTGCAATGCCAATGCTTGGGAGTTGGAAGCAGGGAGATCGGAAACTCAGTCGTCCTCAGCTACATCTGTATTTTGAGGACAGCCTGTGCTACATAAGACCTTATCTACAAAAAGAAAAAAAATAAAATGCCAGCTAGGAAGCAAGAGGACAATGTGGACCAAATACAAACTCCTGTCCATCCTTACCACTCACCAGCCATGTGATCACATGATCTTAAGGGTAACTCCCAAGCACTCCAAAGATGGCTCTCTATGGAGCTAACTTCAACACTAATATCATGTGGGACCAATATTCAAATTGAGCTTGAGTATTAATTTGATCCCATCCATACTCATTCAGAGGGAAAATATGCTCAACAGGAGAATCAATACCAGCCCAAAATGCAGCTTTGCAAAGAAGTCATGATACTTTCTCTCTAAAAATTAAACTATTTCAGATGTGAGTCATTCTTCTCAGGCTGAAGAAACTTGAAGAGTCTAGAATTTTTTTAAAAAAATGGTCCTCCCCTCCCAGCTCCTCATCCTCTGGATATATTTTCTAAACTAATTTTACTGCCACCTTGCCACCAGATCCTAGATCTTGGTTAGATTTGGCCAAACAACAATCCCTTGGCTCTGGCTCTCCAAGGCAAAAAGAAAGAATGGCTGCCTGGTGGTCTCTAGGCAGCAATCAGAAGTATTCTTGCCCTGCTTACCAGGAGACCTCTGTGTAAATCTGCTATAGTGGTGCACACCGGTAATCTCGGCACTTTGGAAGTGAAGTCAGGAAGATCAGCTCAAGGCCAGCCTGGTCTAAAGATCCTGTCTCAAAATCCAAGACAAATAAACAAAAATTACTTAATACAGACAATGGAGCAAGGCAGAACCTCCAGAATGCCTTCCCACACAAGAATCAGCCAGGGGTTTCTCTCTGCTTCAGCTGGAACCCCCAGAGAACCACTTAATTTGATCCTGTGATTTTTCTCTCTTCTCAAAGACTCACTAAGAGTCAGGTCTCTGGCATTGGCTCAGGGCATTTTCATTTGAGCTATTTACAAATAAAACCTCACAGCCCAATTTACTTCTTCTTGCTTATTATGTCTTCCCAGTCATCTCCCCAGACTCTTTCCATCTCCAGGAAGGGAATGTGGTTATTTATCCCCATACTCCTCCAAATAACTATATATGCTCAAAAAAATGCAACTTGGGACCGTAAGATGGCTCAGGTATTAAGAGCATTTGCTGTTTTTTCAAAGAACTAGGTTCAGTTATCAGCACCCACAAACTCCAGATCCAGGAAAGTTGAAGCTCTCTTCTGACCTCTGTGGGTACCAGGGACACATGTGATAAACATGCATGCATTCAGGCAAAATATTTATACACATAAAAATAAAATAAATACAACTTTAAAAATATATCCAAGTAATGTTTGGCAAATAAATGAATCGATAAGCAGAGATATTAAACTTTTATTACCATTTTTCCTGTTTGCTTAAACAAACCAATCTGAGTACACATTACAGAGCTGACTAAAAGTATTAAAGAAACTCAAAGATTAACCATTGAATAGTTTCCCTACATTTTCTCAAAATCTGCCATGACAGGAACAGATGTAAGTAATCAAAAACTTGCATTGCAAAGGAAATGTACCACACGTTCAATTACAAAGATGAGCACTGAAAAAAACACCTAAAGAGAAATTAGATGAACCAATTATCATCTAGAACCAGAACACAAAGTTGCGCTATACTGTGTTCTCTGCATGCCCAGACTAACTTTGACATTCTCCCCCTTAGTTAAAATTTTGACTGTCCCTTTTAAAATCACTAATTGGGTTGCCCCATGTTGTTATCAAAATGGAACTAATCCTCCATGGGGCCCTTTCTGGAGCCCTCATCTCTCAATGCCCTATTATATAAAGATGAGAAATACATTGGTTCCCTCCTTATAAATTTGGTTAAAAATTTAAGACCTTTCATCTTGGTGGTTTCAGAGTAGGCTCTTGGACCCCACAGGAACACATAATGTGAAGGATAACTCTCGGGCACCTGCCTATATTTCAGATAATTTTCCTGCACTAAATTTCTAATGAGGAACTCCCTGGGCTCCCCATAAATGAAATGCTCCTTCCCATCATATATTTCTATCATATTCAGGAATTCCCACATGCTTTCTTCAGAGGCACAGTCCTCCTCTATGAATATTACACCTAGAATAACTATCAGGAAGCCGTTTCTAGGCAATCTCTTGTAGTCATCATATGTGAGGTTCAGTGTGTTGATAAGGACGTAAGAGCTGCTTACAGGATCATCTTCCTTTATATCAATGCCAAAAATCATCTCTAAGCACTTAGCAGCTTCCTCAAAGATGACAGGGAATTGTTTCTTGTAGTCTTCGGTGACAACCCCGAGCATTTCCACTTCCTGGATAGGTTCTTTCATTCTATATTTCAGGAGCAGGAAATTCACCAGTTCGGTGATCTTTTGCTTTTTGAGATTTTGCCATGTGGAAACATCGTCTGTCAACTTTGAAGTGTTTAAACTCTCTTCTTCCAGGCTGCCATATTCTTCATCTAAGTTGATATATGAAGTGAAGGAGTAAGAGCTCTGGTAACTCTGTGAAATACTCAGCATCCAGGTAACAGACTCTTCTGCCTCATCTGGACTGCTCCAAAACAGAGGCCATGATAAGGAAGCTGAAGATGCAGAAGCACAGGAGGGCAAAGTGAATCTTAAAGAGGCAGAAAATGTGGACAAGATGCTGTCACTATAAGTAGCCGCCCCTGCCTCCTCGGCCTCATCTTCGTCCTCCTCCTCGGCCCTCATCTTTGTCCTCCTCCTCTTCCTTTTCATCCTCTTCCTCCTCTTCCATTTCTTCCTCCTCCTCTTCCTCTTCTTCCTCATCCTCATCTTCCTCCTCCTCCTCTTCCATTTCTTCCTCCTCCTCCTCAGCTAATCTATATATTTCAAAAGCATCCTGGAAAACTTTCCAGAGGCTGAAGTATGGATAGTATGGCATGATGAATCTGGCTGGAGATGGTAGGCTGGAGTATAAAGCAGGCCAGTGGGTGAGTGGGGGGAGGGAAAAGTAGTGTGAGTGGCCCAGCTAAAGAATCTCACCCCCTCATGAGTCTAACAAAAGCATACTTACAAAACTTCTTTGTAGATTGTCTCAGAGCCCTGCTAGCTGGCTGCTTTCCTTGTTGGGTGTCCTACTGGAACTTGATGAGGGATATGAAAAAGGCCCTCAGCATATAGGCAACTGGAAGATCCTAGGGCCCCACACTGAGGTATGTGTCTAGGTACTTTGGGAACTCCCTTGGTTCTGGGCTTTGGGTAGTGACCTTGGTGCCCATTCAGGGTGTGCTTCTCACCTTGACTACTTGACTCCCTGGGACTTTTCTATGTTGTCATTTGAGGGGAGATGACTCTCATCACGACCCTCAGCTCAATTTCTGATTGACAACTCTGGAAGATGAGCTGAAAGGACCTCCCACACTGAAGACTGCATGAAACCTGAACTAATCAATGCAGCTGAAACT
>LOJH01063129.1:0-10764 GCA_001685095.1 Ellobius talpinus
TATTTCGGGTGTTAAGCTAGCCGTGCAGGAGCTGGGCCGGACGAAAAGCAGGCCCGCTACCATATGAAGGTTCCTGTTGGGGAAGGGTAACTGAAGAAAGAATATGGAACAGGGCTTAACAGAGGCCTTTTCTGTTGTTTCTGCAAGAATAAACAGTCAAGGCAGGTAGTCAAACTGGGAAATAGGTCGTTTGAGTAATTTCAATGGCATCTGGTATGTCCCTAGTCGTCCATTATGTGTCACTGACTGATGAAGGCAGACAAATAATGACATGAAAGAGATGAGTTCAGTATTTGGGGTATTGCGCTCCATAGCCACTGATTTTCATATGAATGGAAGAATTAGCTAAGCAGAAGGATCTTGTCAAAGCATCAAATGCAGAAAGAAAGAAAAACAGATCACGGCCAATTCATGTATCTAAATTCTTCATGGTTTGTTCTCAGGACTAAGCAGGGTGATGGAGGTGCCAGTCAGGTTTTTGTGTCGCTGTGACCAAATAGCCAACAGGAAGAATTTCACAGAGGGAAGGTTTATGTTGGAGACAGTTTCAGAGGGAAGACATAGAAGTACAGGCAGGCCTTCAGTGACCTACATCCTTCAACTGTACCCCACCTCCTATCTTTTACTCCTTCTCAATCATTCCATCATATCTCGAATCCATTAAGAAATTAATGTACTTACTAGATGAGAATCCTCATGACTAAACAGTCTCTGAAAACTCATGCCCAGACCCAGAGAGTGCTTCACTAACCTGGGTATTTCTTAAGACAAATCAAGTTGACAAACTTGTCATCATGGTAAGCAAATCTGAAGACAGAGGGATGGTTGTCTGAGCATGGAGGTGAGAACCAGGCAGGAAAGGAGAAAGATCCAATCTTTGTGGATCAGATACTCTAGCTGCATCCTGAAGACATGCTGGGGACCCACTGGGACTAGAAACTATGCATGGGAGAGACATGCAGTACCTACAGGGATTGCTATAGATGCCCAGGCCTGAGTGACCAGAACTCATCTCATTGCCGTAAGAAAGAAGGTCAAATGGTCAGAGTTAGCACTTTTCAGATTTTCAACAGCTCAGCAATGGTATAAGATGTGACCTGTTTATTAAATCAATACTGTAAAAACCATAAAGTCAAAAGGAGAGATTCAGTCCACACATCACTTAACACAGGAGACTTTCTATTTTCATGAGTGTCTTCTGCAGACTTTAGGACAGACTAGAGAGATCACATTGAAATTTAAGGTCCACCTACAGGCTACGAGGCTGAACGTAAAATGCTCATTCCCTAGAATTTAAACTATTTTTTTTGGTGTTTTGAGACAGGGTTTCTCTGTGTAACAGTCATGGCTGTTCCACCACCACCTGGCAACATCTTTTTATTTAAACATTCTTTACTTACTGAACTGGAAAATTGCTAGTGTCCTAAATAAATGTTCTTCCCTCAGCATACTCAGTCACTGAAGCAGGGACACATATCCTTCTGTGGTACATTCCTCTCACTGCTCCTCTTCTGCTGGTTACTGTGAGTTTCCATGTGGCAGCAAGAGCTTACCAGAAGACAGAAGTAAAGGACAGGTGGACTGCCCTTCCCTGCTTCAATAGCCCGAAGTACATACATCTCACCACCTTCAATGGCACCAATGCTACTTTTCTTTGACATATATATATATATATATATATACAGAGAATCAACCAAGCCATTCAATTTTATATATAAGCACAATGACCCCCTCTTCTTAACTGTCACAAAAATCCCACATGCAAGCTGCAGATCATGAATTAAGCCTTCTGAATAAAATATCAGGAGAAGGCTGCCTGTTAGGTTGTGCCAGACTGATATAAGACTGGCACACAATCTCGTGAAGGTCACCTGAGATCCAGCAGAGCAGAAAATAATAAAATAAATAGAAGTGAAGGGGGAAATTTGCATGTGCTGGCATCCTTTTCCTTATAGGAGGTGTAAAAGAAAAGGCCTTTCATTTCATCCTGATCTGTCTTTGCTTTCTAGAATTTAGCAGATGAATTCCAAGCAAACTACAGACAACACTTGTTGATGGTATATTTCTCAAACCTTTTTTCAGAACCCAAAGGAAATAATGTATGAAATATCTGAATAGAAGCCATAAACTAAAGAATTGACCAAGAACTCAGAAATAATGAGTCTGATGAAAGTAGTATCGTTGGATGTGATTGCAAATGCCTATATTACCAGCACTCAGGAGGAAGAGACAAGAGGACTGCCATGGGTTGAGACCAGCCTGGTCTACATAGTGAGTTCAAGGCCATCCAGGAGCACATGGCAAGACCCTATGCCAGACAAGGCATGAACACTGGGCTGACGGACAATCTGGTTGGTAAAGTGCTTTCTCTGCAAGTAGAGGACATAAATTCAGCCTCCAAGGAAGGAGAAGAAAGAGAAGGCTGTTGTGGCAGCAAGCACCTACAATCTTAATGCTGGGGCACAAAGACAGCAAAACCACTGTCTGCTGATTGTCTTCCGATCTGGAGACCATCCAATACAGGTGGATCCTCTAGGCTCAGTGGACAACCAGTATAGACTACCTGGGGAGCCCCAGACCATTGAGAGACTAGTGTCTTAAGAAATAAGGTGGATGACTCCTGAGAAATGACAAGTAGGTTTGTCCTCTGACCTCTGTGAGCATGGCAACACACACACACACACACACTTCAACAATGTATACAGACATGCAAATCACAATAGTGTCTTGTGCCTCCCTAACATAAAAAAAGTGAAAAGTGAAGCCAGGAAATCATAGAGGGTCCTTTCACATGACTCCCCACTAATAAGTACCACAAAGGGGTGGATCAGCATGCAAACTTCATACAAAGGACATCTATGGGGATGTATAACTCGTAGCCTTGTGTTCAACATTGGACTGTTACCATTCTTCTTAATCATCATGACCAAGTATAGTCATGTCAAAAGACCTGATGAAATAGCATTCTTGCTTTTACTTCCTGTGGCCTCAATCTCTGGGGCTATACCCAGTTTCATATGGCACACATACTCCTATAACAGTGTTCCATCCTTCCCAAATAAATACCAGTGTCCATCAGAGACTCTTTGATGGTGTTTTGTTTAATTTGACCTGAAAAGGTAAAATTAACCTTTTCCTCCTTAGCTAAGCCTGGGCTGCTCAGGGGAGGATGGCAGTCTCAGAAGCCTATAGAAGATTTACATATTTAAAGACCAGGCATTCCCAGAGATAAGCCATGAATCACAGGCCATGCAAAGCCTTGCAACCACAGATAAGCTATGATCCTCTTTTTCCTATTACTGGAGACATGATTTTAAACCAGAACAGGACTGTCACCTCCTATGTAATAATTTGAACTATAAATATAGCTTTTTCTATTATTCTGGTAGCTTAGCTGATTTGAACACCTGCTTCAGGCCAACAGAGCCCAGCTCAGTGATCAAAAATTGTCTGCGTATGAGTTTTATTGGAGAGAGAAAGATCTCTTATTAACGAAATAAAAACTGAATTGAATAGCATAAAAATAAAGAGATGAGTTCTTAGGTATCATCAATTAGGTAATGGTTTCTAGAGTTCTGGGGAAAGAGGGAATTAAAAAATTAGATACAGGCTTCAAATATCATAAAAAATAAACCTAAGCTGTGTGTCGGTACCCAAGCAGTTAAAAACAGACCAATAGCACAGCAGCTTGTTAGTAACTGCAAGGTTAGAGATGAGACAATGCCAGGTCAGCTTTTAACCAACCACAAAACTAAAATATCAGCAGACAACACATATGTTCAGGTATTTTTTCCAATCTATAACATTCACTATGAGTTTGGGGGCATACAAAGCAGACTTTTACTGACACAAAGTTAAAATTAGTGACAATATAAATTAGTTAATTAAGTTTTCACCCAGAGTTGAAGTTTTGCACTGTGAGTTCATCTTCATTAGCAACCCGGCTGGCTACAAAACCCCTTAGGAAATACTCCTGTAGGTATGTCTATGATGGTGTTTCCAGAAAGGCTTAACTGTGGAGGGAAAACCTCGGATGTGGACAGCACCATTCCATGGGTGGGGGTGCCAGGCGGAATGAAAAGGAGACCGTAAGCTAAGCAGTAGCGTTCATCTTGTTCTCCTGACTGCTAACACTGTGTGACCAGTTGCTTCATGTGCAGAGGCCCAAAAATGTGAGCCTATTTCCATATTGTCTGAAGGTCAGAGGGTTTGAGGTTGCTCAAAATTGTTGACAACAACCAGGCTACACATCATAACCCAGGATGTGGTTACTTGGTTCTTTTGACATCAAGATGGTCCTTACAGGTAGATCCACTACAACCTGACAAATGGTCAGGAAATGCAAGCACACTCCTGTTCCTTCTTTTGAAACAGGAGGTTTGACCTTGGGAGTGGCTGCCTTCAGGATATTTGGTCTAGAGTGGGTTCACTGCCTAAACAACAGAATGATAATGACTTGATATCTTGAGGTATTGATGCAATTAACTGTTCCAGTTGGCCTTTGTATCATATTAAAGAAGTCTTTTGTGGCCTTCCTCCCCCTTTTTGTATTGGGGCATAAAAATGTATGGAAAATTAAATACAGGGGATTTTGGTATTCACTGAAACTCCCAACACTATCTTATGTTTCCTCTTTTATTCTTTTTATTTGCATCTTCATACTTTATTATTTTTCTGATCCCCACACTCCTGTTAAGTTATATTTTTGTTGAAGCTGGTCTCTGACACTCATGCTTGGAGGTTTGTCTCTTAGGCAAATCCTGTCAAGTTGACAATAGTAACCATGACAATGTCTAAGCTACTAAATGTCCTCAAGGCCAGGGAAAATAGTTTAGATAGGAGCTAAACAGACAACAAAACTCCCCATACTTGGATATTTCTGCTACCTGAGGTATGTATGGACATAAAGAAATCTGAAATGGTCTATAGTATAGAGAGGAAAGTTCGGTCAAGGGCAAGACATATTTATCAGAGAAGAAGGTCAAGATGCTGAGCAAGGAAGGCCAGTGAGAAGAAAATGGAATGAGAGGCTGTTGTGCCAACCACTCCTCCTCTGTTACTAAAACTGCCCCCCAAGGCTTGTGTTAAAGGCTTTGAGGCCAGTCTATGTTGAGATCGGGAGGTGGTAGAAGCATTAAGGGGTGGAGCCTGCTATGAAGGAGTCAGGTCATTGGGATGTGAATTTGAATAGGCTATTGGGACTCCAGCCTCTTGCTCCCTTTACGTCTTGGACACCAGAAGGTGAATGACTTCCTTTGTGTATTCTTCCACTATAAAGCACCTGCCACAGACCTAAAAGCAGCAGAGCCAGCTGGCTTTGGACTGGAGTCTCTGAAAATAGGTTCCAATATAAGTCTGTGCTTTTTCGAAACTGTTTATTTCAGAAATTTTGTCACAACTGACGCACCAGGAGACCCTAAAACTTGAAAAATTGATTGTCTTCTACACGGCAGCATTTAAAGCATGAGTACCAGCTACTCCTCACTTGGAAACAACTCAAGGGCAAAAGCTTGACAGTAGGCCCAGGATACAAGCTGGCTTCCTTCCTCCTCTAACCCATCTGGCTTTGGCCTTGGGAACAGTGGTCAGCACAAAGGTAAACCAGGTTGCCTAGAGCTGACAGAGACAGAAGAGCTGTGATTGGTTTCTACCCAAACTTGTCACTCATTTCTCAGCTCCTACAACCCAGGTGTGGCAGCAGACACAGGTCAACTATAAAATCTGATGACTGAAGTCCTTCCAAAAATAGCTCCCGCCCCCATGGTCAGTAAGATTGTATATGACTTATAGGTTCCACGTCTCTCAGCAATCAGTTAAAAATAAATTAGCTTTTACTATTACTATGAGAAGTTTATACCCTGGGCATGGTTTATTACAAAATGAATCCTATCTATGTAACAGAATTCATCCTCCAGAAAAGACATGTTTTTCTCAAATGAAAAGGTAGAAAACATTCCTTACATCGAAAGGTCCAATATTTAAGCCATTTGCATATGGTGATGCGTTTTATATTAAAAACATAAATACCACAAACCAAAAGTTAACATTAAAATTAAAAATATCTTCAATCTTAGAATTAGAAAAATAATTAACATCTTGTAAATAAGAGCTTGGTCACATTTCTTCCCCTAAACAAACACATAAGTCAAAATAAGAAAGCCCAAAGCTATTGTTAGATGCTACAAGCTGGGAACATTAACAATTCTTCCAGGATGTGGGGAGAAATTACTGGAAGCAGCAAATGGTGGTTAGAATCAACCGTCTCTTGAACTTACCCAGAAATGAGCATCTTATAGTGCAAGGGAGAAAGAATTCTCTGGTTGTTTGGTGTGTTCAGAACGTACCGAGCTAGAGAGATGGCTCAGATGGTAAAGTGTTTGGCATGCAAACATGAGAAGCTGAGTTCAATTCCCAGTACCCACAAAAAGCCTAGCATGATAGCACACACCTGTAATTAGTAAGGCATAGACTGGAGGATCCCTGAGACTTGCCAACTAGCCAGACTAGCCGAATAGGTGAGGGACAAGCCAGAGAGAGACTGCCATAGTTAGTGTTTCTATTGGTGCCACAAAACACTGTGACCAAAGCAACTTGGGGAGGAAAGGGTTTCTTTGGCTTCCATCTCTCTCCCTTTTCATCATTAATGGAAGTCAGAGCAGGAACCTGGAGGCAGAAGCTGATGCAGAGGCCATGGAGGATGCTGCTTACTGGTCAGCTCAGACGGCTTTCTTATCGGAACCAGCATATTTCTCCTTCAGCAACTATATGACATCTCCTTGACCCCACCTACTCCCTATATATCTGTTCAAATTTCCCACCTGACTTTATTCTGCCCTGTCATAGGCCAAAGCAGATTCTTTATTAACCAATGGTAATAAANAGGAACCTGGAGGCAGAAGCTGATGCAGAGGCCATGGAGGATGCTGCTTACTGGTCAGCTCAGACGGCTTTCTTATCGGAACCAGCATATTTCTCCTTCAGCAACTATATGACATCTCCTTGACCCCACCTACTCCCTATATATCTGTTCAAATTTCCCACCTGACTTTATTCTGCCCTGTCATAGGCCAAAGCAGATTCTTTATTAACCAATGGTAATAAAACATATTCACAGCATGCAGAGGGTAATCAGATAACCCCTTGTCAACTTGACACACAAACATATCATACTTCAATTAAATTCTTTCCTTTTTCATTCATCCCCAAGATCTCACACTTAAAAATAACCTTAAAAGTCCCACAGTCTTTACAAATTTAAACACTTTAAAATTAATTCTTCATTAAAAAAAATTCCAAAGTCTTTTTTAAAGCCTAAAGTTTAAAATTTAAAAATTCAACCTCTCAACAGCAGGCTCCTGTAAAATTAAAAATAAATTGAGTAAATTTTTATTTCAAGGGTGAAGAACCAGGGCACAATCACAAACAAAGCAAAGCAAAATCAAACTCCAGCAGTATAAACAATACAGTGGCCAGTATGTGGGATTCATTCATAATTTTCTGGTCTCTTCCCAAGGACAAGGGTCACATCTCCAGCTCTGCCCTCTGCAGCACACACAGCTTGTCTTCTTCACTCTGACTCTACTCCACTTTTGTTGCTCTTGGTAATCATCCCACGGTACTGGCATCCCCAAAATTCTAGGGTCTTCTGTTGCAACTGGCCTGCACTTTCATCAATAGCCTCTCACAGACTCTCTTCATGGAACCAAACTTCAGCTTCTCTGCATGACCTTTTCAGTCTTGGGCCTTCAACTGACACTGAGGCTATACCTTTACCAATGGCTTCTCATAGTACCAAGACTCATCTGCTCTCCATGACCCCATATGCCTTCAAAACCAGTACCACCTAGGTAAACCTTACACTACCAAGTTCAGCTGCCATCACAAGGTAAAGCCTTGGCCACCTCTGGAAGATGGTTACTGTGTGCTTACTCTCAAGAAACACTTCCCAGAAGATTTCACCTCAATGATACTGGTCTCTTCTTATATTTTTGGTTGTGAGCCCAGACTATAACAGCTGAGCCATCTCTCCAGCTCCACGCTGGTCTCATCTTACTCATCACTAATTTCTCAGTTCCAGCCAACCAGCATTGAGCATCCCAGCAAGGCAAAGGTTTCACTTTAGTAGAGCTGGTATCTTGTTAATCACAGCATATTATTCGATCACAGCTAACCAGAACCACAGAATCTTAATTCAAAATAACAAATGTCCCTGATAAGAGTCTTTAAGTTTTGCTCTGAAACATCACAAGCCAGGCCTCCATCATCTGTATTGCCTTCAATATTCTTATCTTCCAACTGCCTTGGAACAGCTTACCAAACATTGAACACTCAATGGCTTTTGTGCACAAAGTTCCAAAGTCCTTCCACAGTCCTCCCCAAAACAACATGATCAGGTCTGTCACAGCAGTGCCCCACAACCCTGGTTCCATCTCATCTTAGGGTTTCCATTGCTATGATAAAACACCGTGACCAAAGCAACTTGGGAAGGAAAGGGTTTATTTCATTCACAATTCCATATAACAGTTCATTATCAAAAGCAGTGAGGGCAGGAACTCAAACCAGACAGGACCCCAGAGGTGGGAGCTGATGCAGAAGCCATGGAGGGATATTGCTTATTGACTTTCTTCCCATGGCTTTCTCAGCCGGCTCTCTTATAGAACCCAGGGATGACACCACCTACAATAGACTGGACTCTCCCACATTAATCATTAATTAAGAAAAATGCCCTATAGGCTTTCCTGCAACCTGATCTTATAAAGGTATTTTCTCAATTGAGGCTCCCTCTACTCAGATGGCCTTAGCTTATGTCAAATTTATATAAAACTAGCCACTACAGAGACCCTGTGTCAAAGGAGGCAGACAGCATTTCTAGAGATGACACTCAGTCCTCTGACCTCCACAGGCCTGTGCATATGTGTGTACTCACACACTTACTCACACATACACCACACATACGTGTATGTGCATCTTTTAAAAGTCTAACCAAAGGGGTTGGGGATTTAACTCAGTGGTAGAGCCATTGCCCAGCAAGCACAAGGCCCTGAGTTCAGTCCTCAGCTNCCAAAGTAAATAAAGTTGTCATCTAATGGTGACACATGGAAAATGAGGATTCCCCAATTCATTAGAAACATCACATAACAGGATGTTGTGGCTTGGAATGTGGCAGGACTCACTCAGCACATTCCCAGAGATGAATATGTAGGTAGTGCCTGGTAATGGTGGGCCAGTGGCTCTGTAGCAGAGGGAAAACTTCAGGCAGCCACCAGGATACTCCACCACAATAAACTCCAATCCACTACACACAGTCAACAATTGTCTGGTGGTAGATTTTCTTCTTGATTACTGGGCGGTAGTTACCTGGACTTTTATTCCTCCATGATGCTAATAGGGTCTCCGAGGACTGCATGCCGCACATGCAGCAGGCTGTATGACTGTGTTCTTTGCATTCTGCTTTCCAAACAGGTCACATAGCTGTCACCTAGGAATCAAGGAACGCAAGGCTACACAGTTATGGTCTGCCAGAGACACTCCAAAACAATCCACTCCTCTTTCTTTTGCCTTCTGGAAGGCATACTGCCCCTCCATGCTCAAGCTGTCACGGTTGGGCTTCTTAAGACCTGGGGCTGTTCCCAGATCAAAGGATTGGTTGTTGTTGGGCCTGTGGAGGGAGTTCTTGTGCGTCCATTTCCCCATGCCTAGTCACTTGCCAGGGTTGCTAACAAACACACCATTCTGACTGCCTTAGTTGGCAGCCCAGCCTCATGCCATCTCAGGCCAAGGACAGGCTCTATTCCCAGCCAATGGAGAGGTCTCTGCCAGGCATTTACTTGAGAGGTACTTTTCTTTAATTATAGTAATTCATGGCTTCTGGTACATACAGTGTTCTTGAAACCACAGGGAGAAGAATTTTCAAGTTGTAGGAAGCCTCGAGTTCTGATGGATTGTGTTCTTAAACACTGGGGGCCAACTATTTGAGGCTCTACATAGGAATTAAATATAAAGAAATGGAGAAGGTAAAGGGGGCAGAAGTATTTTCCAGTTTCAGCACTGTCTGTCTTAGGAAGTGAGAACTTCCTGTCAGCAGGAGAATGGACAAACCCTCCACAAGCGGAGACCCGGAAGCTCTAGGAAAGGTGGCTAATTACTGTGTTTACCAGTAATTTAGATATGCTTATAATTAAAAAATAAAAAGTCCTCATAGTAATTTCAGTCACCAAATACACAAATAAAAAGGAGCCATTCTCAAATCACCTTTCTGGGAGTTGGGGGAGTGTGGGGATCTGTGTGAGTTTTCATATGCAACCAGAGGAGCTGTCTGTGTTTCAGAGGACACAAACCCAGCCCCATCTTTTGCATTCCATCCTTCCTGGTGCAGGTGTCATGACTGTGAACTCAGAGCCATGGCTGAGACAATGCTTCTGCCCCTCATGGCTGGAAAGAAGAGGTGGGTGATGTTTCCTACAGAAATATGAGCAGAAGTAAAAGAGGTGATTGGCAGGAAGAGTGTCTAAGAGGAGGGGAACACAGCTGTGACATCAGCAGAACCTGGACTGTGACCAGGCAGAGGTTCACGCAAAAGCCTTAAGTCTTTACAAGGAAAAACGTCAGCGTTCCCCACTCTTCCAGGGGTTGGTGCTTTAAAGAAACGAAAGTTCAATCTTCTGTGTCAACACATTTTAGTATAGGAAAAAAATGCCTAAAATTCAACGAGAGGGGCTGGAGAGATGGCTCAGTAGTTAAGAGCATTGCCTGCTCTTCCAAAGG
>LOJH01063132.1:0-10764 GCA_001685095.1 Ellobius talpinus
GAGAGAGAGAGAGAGAGAGAGAGAGAGAGGTGTCTAGGTCATGCTGCTGGCATGAAGTATGTCACAGCCTGGCAGTATAACCTGGAGTTCTGCTGGGACATGCTTACCCTTCCCCTGGCCTAGGCTGGGATCTGTGCACCACTAACCAAGAATAAGCTACCAACAAGAGCTGAGAAGGAAACCAGAGTGCAAAGGAGGCAAGGGTGCCAAGTACAGATACAAGAGTGCTACTAGCTGTAAAAGAAAAGGAAACGGCTGAACAAAAGTTCAGTCTTTTAATAACTGAAAAGCCACACTGGTGCTGAGACTGACAACCTCCAGCATAGATGTCATCCTTTGTTGAGGACACACGGGACCACAGGACACCTATTCTGTAAAGCATAGGGAGGCATTTTCTTTCTTCTCTGCTCTGGAAAGAATTCAGTAAGGATCCTTCAGGTAGGTGTGGTCTTACCTCTCCCAGTCTGGCTCAGAGGTGGTGGAGAAGGGAACCAGGAGTGGGTTCTGCACAGAAAACAATGACGAATACTGAGTAGCAACAGCATGTTACAAAGTGTTTGTGGTGGCGGTGGGGATCAGAAAGGGCAAAATAACAGGGCTGTAACTTGTTATTCCGAAAGGAATTCTAACCTGAGCTCACCCCAGCCAGACATCTGCAAAGCTCAACAGCAAGCAGTACTACCTCCTTTGTGGACAGAAGTCTCCTTTTCTTCATGACTCGGGGAAATATTTTGACCCTTCTTGTAGGTGAGGCAGCACTGAGCCACACTGGGCATTTTCAGACCAAAGACACTCAAGGAAAGAGCAGCATGTGGCAGTCTCTCAAAAGCAACTAACAGGCAATTCAACGTGGCTGCAACAGAAACACTGGTGTCAGTATCTTTAACACTGACAGCACGGGTCTGCAGCTGCTGCACTGGCACCCGCCTCGTGCAGATATTATTATCAGCCCATGGCATGTCGATCTTTGAACTTTCTGGGGCAGTTAGGGGTGGGTGTTGTCCATCCAAGGGACAGCCAAACCTTGAGATGTCCCCAGCACCACTAACACCTTTAGCTTCCCTATCTAAAGACATGTTTTGTTTTTGTTGTTTCAGTTTGGTTTTTCGAGACAAGGTTCCCTGCGTAGCTTTGGAGCATGTCCTGGAACTCACTCTGTAGACCAGGTTGGCCTCGAACTCTCAGAGATCCACCTGCCTCTGCCTTCCGAGTGCTAGGATTAAAGGCATACACCACTGCCAAAGAAGTGTTTAACCAGGTCCAGCCTGAGCAGGGTTGGTATCAGAAGCAGTAGAGCAGAGGTCAGACACAGCTCCATGCTGCCACCTACAGCACCGGAAATGTGGTTTTTTTTATTACATTTTTATTTATTTAATGTGCATATGTATTTGTGTGGGAGTACATGAGGAGGGCAGGGACAACTTTCAGCAGTCAGTTCTTGTCTTCGACCACGTGGGTCCCTTGGAGTGAGTTCAGGTTCCCAGGTTTGATGGCAAGTGCCTTTACCCACTGATCGTTCTGCTGGTCCATGAGTTCTTTCAGAGATCACTCAGATAAAGCCAGTATTCTTGACTTCACAGGGTGAGTCGGTGTGAGGCAGAGATGGAGTCTGGAGATACATTTTAAGCACATGGGCTGATAGAGGTGTTTGGGAAAAGCCGAGCACATCCAAGTGTGGTGATGAGCTTCTCAAGAGAAAATGGCATGTGTCTCTACAGTCGTCCGTCAGTCCAATTGTGATGGTTTCCGAAGTTTAACTCAAGGAGTTGCTAGAGAACTTAACAGATCATTCCACAATCTCTATAGTGTACTGGACAGTCGCTAGAGACAATGTATTTTTACTGTGAAATTACCAGATAATTACAGATTCACATCTAGTCAAGGGGTAAGGCCACACTTGAAGGTTATATACACAGAAGCCTGAAGTACAATCATTACTAATTTAATACTGGGGGGCAGGCTGGAGAGAAGGCTCAGCACTGGCTGCTCTTCCAGGGGTCCTGAGTTCAATTCCCAGCCCCCACATGGTGGCTCACGACCATCCGTAATGAGATCTGGTGCCCCTTCTGGCCTGCAGGCATACATGCAGACAGAACACTGTATACATAATAAACAGTATGCCACAACACCTGGATTTAAATATATATAAATATAATTTGGGATATGGTTATATAAAAGGAATATTTTCTCTATGTAGGTAGTCTTCAAAAAAATTTATTAACTGTCCTAGAATTCATAACTCTCAACTGGTGAGAAACTTCAACCATACTGGAATGAGGGTCCTTTCCCCTGCGCCCACCCATGTCCCCTTAACTTTCCCTATCTCGTCTCAAACAGCATGTCACTTAACGAGGTCAGACTCGTGGCCACAGTCGGCAGTGGAATTCCAACTAACACCCAAGGGCTACCTATCCACATGATCCCAGGAAATTTGCAGTGGACATTAGCGGGTTTCCAGAACTCCCAGAGCTTCAGGAGTTCACTATTGTTCTTTCAGAAAGCAGAGGGGTGTACAGACATGGCTCAAACGGTTTTGTTGTTGTTGTTTTAAATGCCTTGCCTTACAAGCATAAGATTACTTGCATTTGAGCACAACCTAGAAGCTGGAGTTGGTGGCGTATACCTGTAATTCCAGTGCTGGGAAGGCAGAGACAGTAGGATCCCTGGAATTTGCTGGATAGCAAGCCTCACGGAATCTGTGAGCTCCCAGTGAAAAAGTCCCTGTCTCAAAACAATAGGGTGGACAACGCTACTGAGGAGCTATTCTCAACACCGATCTCTGGTGTCTACGTGCATCCAAACAGCTACACACAAATACGTACAGAGTCAGCTATTATGGACACAGAATCCAGACAGGGGATACGGCATTTAGACAGCTCAACCAAGATTAGAGACCAGCACCCAGCAGCCCTCACAGCAGGCAAAGAGGCACTTCCCAAGCAGGGCTGGGGAGAAGCCTCCCTCTATCCTCGGGGAGACGGTGGGGGGCAGGGATCCCCGGTGCACAGCCTCCAGGGGTTGCCCTTCGCCGGGATTGCCTCCTCTTCGTGCCCAGCTCCCCCGCGTAACAGCGGAAACTGAGCGGTGGGCGGGACCTGGCGCGGCCCCNGCCGCCCCGCCTCCGCGCTTCCTCCTCTTTCACTTTCCTTTCCGCGGAAAGCGGGTCCTGCCTCTCGAGCATGGACGACCCGAACTGCGATTCCACCTGGGAGGACGAGAGCGAGGAGGATGGCGAAGACGGCCAGGCGGATGATACGGGCGATGCGGACACGGGCGACGAGGACGGCGACGCGGAGGAGACACGGCCAGGCGTGTTCCAGGTGCAGGAGGGCGACAGGGCGACACCAGGCCGGCAGTGCCTGGCCCTGGCCGCTGTCCCGAGGGGGCGCCGGGCCCAGGCCGTGTCGGACCGAGCGCCGGTGACGTCAGGGCAGCGACTGATGGGGGGGTCGTGCGTGGGTGACGTCAGAGAGCGCCCCAGGTCCCCGTCCTGCGTGGGTGGCCTTTCCTCTGCTTGTCCTTCCTCCGCCCCACGTTCGGCCCCCAACTGCAGACGGACTCCACGGGCTCCGAAGCGACCCCGGCCTAGGAGACCTGGGGCAGGGGGCTGTCTGTCTGCCACTAGCTCTGGTAAACTTTTGTTGCCATCAAGAGCTTGTCTCCGGGTATACTTTTGTAGCAACCAGCAAATAAGTCGCAGTGTCATTCTGTAAGATGCGCTGTCCGGGTTATAAATAACTGTGGTTTCAGCTTTGGTGGTAAGCCTAGAAAATGACCATTCTCTCCGCTGCTACAATCTCCGGGTGTCTGCTATTTTGGGAAGGTGGCCCAGAATCTGGAGAGGCAGGCTCTCAGGCCGGCCTTCCAGGCAGGTCAGCGCAGGCCTCTGCCTGACTACAATGGAACGAAGCTGAGGCTGGGTAAAGTCAAAAGGCCCTGATAGGAATTGTTTCCCCACGAGAGCTCTTGGATCATACCTGAAGGAGTAGTCACTAAAAGCCAGGCCCGCCGGGCGGTGGTGGTGAGCGCTTTTATTCCCAGCAGCAATTGGGAGGCAGAGACAGGTGAATCTCTGTGAGTTCAAGGCCAGCTTGGTCTACAAGAGGTAGTTCCAGGACAGCTAGGACTGTTACACAGAGATAATCCTGTCTCCAAAAACCAACCAACCAACCAAAACAAAACAAAACAGAAAAGCCAGTCTTAGGCTTGGAGGCATAGTGTCTTCCCTCACATTAAGCCAGGGAGGAGCAGGTGTTTGTAGGGAAGGGGCCTCATTCATCCCCATCCGTCAGACCCATCCAGAGGCATCTGGGTTTCCTCTTGAGACTGTGGCTGACAAAGTAGCTGCCCTTGGGGATACAGCCCAGTGACCATTCATAGCATAATGTGGGGGAAAATACTATAGTACTCAGGGAAGGAGGACACATATAGGACTTAGACCCAAACGAGGTTGGCCAGCAGACATGCAGCTGGGGACAGAAAAGCACCAGCCATACACACCTTGGAAGTATGCAGGCTAGCCTGGGCCAAAGCACCCTAAGGAGAAAAGGGGAGTCCTGAGAGAGGCAGGAGTGGTAGTTGAGGCTACTCCCGTTCCTCTGTGTTGACATGGAGGTGTGTTTCTCTAGTGTCTGGATTGGCCTTCTCAGAACCCCTGACCCAGGTGGGTGGAGACCAGAAGACAAAACAGAAATACCCATTCCTCTTGCCTAGAGCTCAATGGTGTTGGCCCAAACCCTGCTGCCTTCACCCTGGACACTTTCCAGGTACCTTATTCCTTTTGTTCTCCCTGCAGCCCAGGATGACGGGGCACCGGAACTGGCGAGCTATGCAGGACATGCAAAGGTACCGACACCGCTATCCGGTAGGTACACATGGCCCCCTACCTTGAGACACTCTTCCCAGGTAGAGTAACCCCTGGCCTGCTGAAACTCCAGCTTTGGGTTCTGGGGTGTGTTCTTCATTGTCAGTGCAGATCCGTGCCCTTCTCCTAGTCATGGGTGGTAGAGCATGTTGTCTTACCTGAGCCTCAGAGAGTAGCTTTAAAATGAGGGACCATGTTCTGACAGAACACGTGACCCAGTACTCACACGGGCTCCCTGACTGGTACAGGAGATCACCTCAGTCTCTCCTCTGTACCAATGAGTACTGGCAACCCCTGTGGTATTTTTGAGGTACAGAAGGGGAGTAACCATCTATGGCCTTTGTTGGGGGGCTGAAGGTAGTGCTGTCCTCCAAACCTACCCTTGCTCACAGACAAGACCCCAAGCTGACCTTTGGGGTCTGCATGAGTTAGGGTCCCTCAGAGACAGCCTGTTTCTCATGAATCCTCACCCATCCTTTCCCTGGCTCTTCAGGATTTGGCAGATCAAGACTGTAATGGCGACATGTCTAACCTGAGTTTCTACAAGAATGAGATCTGCTTCCAGCCAAACGGTACCTCCTCACTCATCTCCAGCCCTTCTGCCCTTGGCCAGTTGTCCATTCTGTTAGGCTGTCTGTTGTCCTCAGTCCAGTTTTGGCCTTTTTTTTTTCCAAAACAGGGTTTCTCTGTAGCTTTGGAGCCTGTCCTGGAACTAGCTCTTGTAGACCAGGCTGGCCTTGAACTCGCAGAGATCTGCCTGGCTCTGCCTCCTGAGTGTTGGGATTAAAGGCCATGCAACTACATAGCTGAGGTGTTTGCTGTCTGTCCTTCAAAGACACCTTCCCTAGACCATGTTCCAGGCTCGGTTTCTATGGGGATTTCTTCCTAGCTTCCTAGCTAGAGCTTCCTAGCTGACAGTAAATATATATACACACACACATACATACATACATACATACATACATACAATACATACATACATACACATGCATACACACATGTACACACACATACATACACGCATATATATACGCACATACATACACACATACGTATACACACATGTACACATACACACACACACACATACATGCCCACCCCAGAGAGGAAGCAGTGCACCCCTCACATACAGAAGTAGGCCGAATTACCTAAAACTGGCATATTTTGTATTTGATGAGCTATGGATAGCTCCGCTGAGTCCTGTGAAGCATTTGAGGGTAGGCAGTGGTTTTTGACATAACTCTGTCCCCTGAGCTGTCACAGAGGCCTCTGTAGCTGACTTTTCCCCATGGGACTTGCAGGTTCTTTCATTGAGGAAATTCTTCAGAACTGGAAGGACGACTATGAGCTCCTTGAAGAGAATCACTCCTACATCCAATGGTGAGTGGAATTTAGGGAGGGGGGGCCTGGTCTCCTAGGTGGGAGCTGTCATGCGGTGTCTGAAGCACTCCTTCCTTCCATGAGCCTATATGTATGTGACAGGGATTGCTGACATCCTAGTTAGTGTCCCTGTTGTTGGGCTCTGTGGGGGCGTTGTGTGCAGGTCTGTGGACAGCACAGACCTGACTGTCTAGAGGGGCATCTGGAGCGACCTGCCTTGGTTTTAGCAGGGCTCGAGTGAGGTGCCACACAGCAGCCATTTCCTGGCAAGTACACATCCCTTGCCTGAGGATCGCTCACATGACTGCTCCCAGTGCCCTCTTGGCATGGCGTACACTGTGGCAGTAACTCTACAGGACTGAGGACGAGAAAGACCAAAATAGAAAGGCATAGGAAAGAAAGCACTGCTCCCAGAGGTGACAGACACACTGGTCTTGCCCATTTTGACTTTACACTACACAGCCCATGAGCACAAAGGCTGAGGCTCCAAGCGACCACCTTAACTGCTCTCAGCTGACTGCCATTCTTACCCAGTTCCTTGGATAAGAGAGACACCAGCCAGCGCCCCCCAGGGATGAGATGGAGGCACTGAATTCAGGACAAGGAGTTGCTGCCTGATACTAAAGTACCTGTATCCTCACCGTCTTCACAGGCTGTTTCCTCTGAGGGAACCAGGAGTGAACTGGCACGCCAAGCCCCTCACACTCAAGGAGGTTGAGGTAAGTTCCCTTCCTGGGCCCAGCTAGAACATTAGGAAAACTACCCCTGCCTGCAGAGAGGTCACCGACAAAGGTGCCCCTGTGGCATATAGAAGTCTGCCTGATAGGAATGATACCACCCGTTGGGGACATCACAGAAAGGGGGCATCCCTTAGAGGCTGAGTAGTAGAAAGAAGGGTCGGGAGGGCCCTGGATAGGGACAGCAAGGAATGCCTTGTGGCAGGTGACTCAGGTTAGTAGAGGTGACAGCTTTCCTGGAGGTGTGCTGATGTCACCTCATTCTTGGAGGCTGAGTCGGCCTAAGGGAAGGCACTTGGCCTACCTTGTATCCAGCAACCCCACCCAGTGGTCCTTGGGCGCAGTGACACCAGTGAGGGTCACCTGAGCCCCCAGGGGGTTGTTTTCTAGGCATTTAAAAGCTCCAGGGAGGTCAAAGAGCGACTTGTCCAGGCTTATGAGCTCATGCTGGGCTTTTATGGGATCCAACTTAAGGACCGGGACTCAGGTATAGTCTGCCGTGCACAGAACTTCGAGTCACGCTTCCGCAACCTGAACAGGTGAGCGCAGGGCCCTGCTGGCATCCTCCCATCCCTGCTGCTCCCCTTTAGTATCTGGGACTGGGCTTCCAGCAGAGAAGCTTAATACAGCCACAGTGTACAGATCCACCATGTGGCGGGGGTTGCGGGATTATTATAAGGAACCAGTCCCTTGGCTTGGGAGTTTTCATCCCCTCCATCCATGCAGACATCTCAGTCACTCTGGGTCTGCCATCAGCCCCTTCTAGCTTTCAGCTGTGTTTCCCAGACAGTCCATGAACTGGGGCTTCTCCCAGGACGTGCAGATCCTGTCTGGGGTACACAGGCCATTTTCCCAGGTGGGGGCCTGAGAAGACCCTGAAATTTGAGATGAAGCCAGCTGGGGATGCCTTGACCAGATCTGCATCCCCAGGGCCAGTTCCATCCAACCTCCTGTCACCACCAGGGGTGGTGGTGACACCTTTAATCCCAGCACTCAGGAGGCAGAGGCAGGCGGATCTCTGTGAGTTCAAGGCCAGCCTGGGCTACAAGAGCGAGTTCCAGGATAGGCTCCAAAACTACAGAGAAACCCTGTCTCAAAAAAAAAAACCAAAACCTTTTGTCACTCACTTCCACAGACACAGCCACAACAACCTGCGTATTACGCGCATCCTCAAGTCACTGGGTGAGCTGGGCCTAGAACACTACCAGGCACCGCTGGTCCACTTCTTCCTGGAGGAGACACTAGTACAGAACAAATTACCCAGCGTGCGCCAGAGTGCCCTGGACTACTTCCTGTTTGCCGTGCGCTGCCGGCGCCGGCGCCGCGAGCTGGTGCACTTTGCTTGGAAGCACTTCAAGCCACGCTGCCAGTTTGTCTGGGGGCCCCATGACAAGCTGCGGAGATTCAGGCCCCGGCCACTCACGGCACTAGGGCAGGCAGATAAGAATGAGGGCTCCGGAAACCCCTGCCAAGAGGCTGGCACACGGGGTCGGACCTATGGATCTGGAAGGAACCTGAGTGGGGTCAGTGGAACAACTGAGGATCCCTCGCTGCTGAGCACAAAGCCCCAAGATGATGTGGGAACCTTGGACGGGGACCAGAGGGGTGAGGCTGAGTCACTGAGCGCCAAAGAGAGCAAGAAGAGAAAGTTGGAGGGAAACAGGCAGGTGCAGATCCCATGGGAGGCAGATCCTCAGGTAGAGAAAATTGTCCACAACCTTGAGGGGTGTGCCCTCAGCCCTAGCAGCCAGGAACCCCGGGAGGCTGAACAGCCCTGTCCTGTTACCCATGGGGCCGGGGTGACTGATGAGGTAAGAAAACGTAGGAAGGTGGAGGAAGGGACTGAGGGTGATAGAGTAGCCAGTAATCATAGCACTGATACGTTATGCCCTGCCTTGCCTCCTACACCTTCAGAGTGTCCTGGGGCCCAGAAAGATGAGAATGGGGCAGAGGGTCCAGAAAGCCAGGTGGGGACAGAGGACCCAGAAAGCCAGGTGGGGTCAGAGGACCCAGAAAGCCAGGTGGGGATAGAGCAAGGTACCTTTGGGAACTTGGTGGAGCACCCTGACACCACAGAAGTCTCAGTGGATGAGTCAGAGAAGTTGGCAGGGATGGGGGCCTCTGCTGAGCCCCCAAAGCCTTAGAGGTGCATCTCAGTCCTACTCCGCCCACTGCAGGGGTTGTCTTGAGTCCCAGAGCCCCGTTGTTGGCTCTTGGTGCCCCACAGTGCTGGCCTCTCCCTGGTGGCCACTGAGACAGCCACCAGAGGGCCTGAGGCCCTGCCCTCAGGGAAGGCCATGGCCTTCAGAACCCTCCTTACCTCACTGTGTCCTCCTCCACTGCCCTCGGAGCCCCGTGTTTGTGAACAGATCCTAAGGGTCTCGGGGGAGGGGCCTCTTTTCTTAGTCTGGTGCCAAGTGAGGCCTTTTCTGAATAAACTCTTTAGACTTTGTTTTTTGGTTGCCTGTGGGTTCTGTGAGTTGGTTCCCCTAGACTGCCCTCTTCCCCGAAGTTGAGAGCAGCCTGGCCAGTGAGTGCCACACACATCATGCTGCTTTGCCCGTACAGAGCCTGGCAGACACTGGCCGCACAGCTCTTTCTGGGCACAGGCGCCCTCAACAGACCTATCCGAAAATATGCATACAGCCTTCCTGAATACAGGGTTTGATTATCAGCACTTTACCTGCAGCTTGTCACCTAGGACATCTCTCTCTTGGGTGGGCTGGGGACCGTGCTGGGTGTCATGCCCCTCTCTGCTGATCTTCAGGGGCTGTATGTGGCCTATCAGACTGGCATTCCAGTGCAGCTTCTCTCTGCTGGGGCTTTTCCCCCTTCTAGTTCCCCAGTGCCTGTCTGTCATGAAAGGAGTTTTGACCTTGAGGAGAGAGCCACACATGTCTCAGTGCAAATGAGATGGCAACCAAGTACAGTCCTGGGTGTTCTGGGGGAAAGGATCACAGTTCTCCCTGAGTTGAACATAGGAGTCAGGTGCCATTACTTGACAAGGTCACTGTATGATGCTCCCAAGGTTAGCTCGAGGCTGTGGGCCCGGGACCCTCAGCTGTGGTTTGGCTCATTGGTGAGGCTTCCATCATGAAGTGGAAATAGATGTTCTGAGATGGAGAGAAGGCATCTCCTTACTCCAGCTGGGGTCCCTCTTGGAGTGCCCAGGCATCTTTAACTAGATGGCTGGGACTCAGGTCAGATGGGGAATATCAACACTTGAAAGTGAGGAGAGGTTCTAGGAATGGCTGGCCATTCTGACTCACTTGACTTTCAGGAGAATGGTGTACCAAAACGGGTAGATTTTTCAGCTCTGCACAGCTCCAAGGCAAGCGCTGGGCAGCCTGGACCTGAGAGGTCCAGGATGTGAGGCTGGGGGTGTGAGTGTGCTGAAGACAAACCCTGCTTTCCAGTGCCAAAAATGCTCCCCCAGACCCAACCCGAAGGCCAGCCTGCCACATGCTAGATGCTGAGGTGGCAGGAAGAGCTGGACTGTGGAGCCCTGAGGAACCTGGGTCAGGTAGGAGGTCCTTTACAGGAGCCATGACATCCTAGTCTCAGACCATGTGGGTGGGCTGTTCACGGCCCCCCAGCTGCAGCCACTGTTGCCTGAGTTTCTCCCCTTGTCAAGGCTTCCTCAGTTTGTGTTCATTCACAAACTCCCGCTGCAGGGCTGAGAAGGCAGTGGGGTGCCTGATACTGGAAGGAGAATCTCCTGCTACCTCACTTGGCAGGTGAAAGCCACAGCTTCCCGTTGGGGCCATTTCTCTCCCCCCAACC
>LOJH01063133.1:0-10763 GCA_001685095.1 Ellobius talpinus
GCAGCGGACCCAACCACCATGCGCCGCCGCTGTCTGGCGATTCGACGCTGCCCCTCTATTCTCTGGGCCCCGGAGAGCGAGCGCACAATACCGGCGGCACCAAAGTGTTCCCGGAACGCAGCGGGAGCGGCAGTGCCAGTGGCAGCGGGGGCGGGGGTGACCTGGGCTTCCTGCACCTTGACTGTGCCCCTAGTAACTCGGATTTCTTCCTCAATGGGGGCTACAGCTACCGTGGGGTCATTTTTCCTACCCTACGCAACTCCTTCAAGTCTCGGGATCTAGAGCGCCTCTACCAACGCTATTTCCTGGGCCAGAGGCGCAAATCCGAGGTAGTTATGAACGTGCTGGATGTACTAACCAAACTCACCCTCTTGGTCCTCCACTTGAGCCTGGCCTCGGCCCCCATGGACCCACTCAAGGGCATCCTGCTGGGCTTCTTCACCGGCATCGAGGTGGTGATCTGCGCCCTGGTGGTGGTCAGGAAGGACACCACGTCGCACACCTACCTGCAATACAGCGGAGTGGTCACTTGGGTAGCTATGACCACCCAGATTCTGGCAGCGGGCCTGGGCTATGGGCTTCTGGGAGACGGCATAGGCTACGTGCTCTTTACACTCTTCGCCACCTACAGCATGCTTCCCCTGCCGCTCACCTGGGCCATCCTGGCGGGCCTGAGCACATCGCTGCTGCAAGTCACCCTTCAAGTGCTCATACCCAGGCTTGCGGTCTTTTCAATCAATCAGGTAACTTCTGCTTGCCTTTTCTTTCCCCGCTCCACCCCCCGGGTTGTTCAGAAATAACTTCTAGAGAACTAGGGTTGCCTCACTCTGGTGTGAACCTGGTCCCCTGCTGACTTAGGCTTTGGGCATCCTTCACTTGCTGTGTGTGTTGGGCGAAGAAGGGGGGCTTCAAGCCTCAGAACGTAAGAAACCTAAACGGCGGCTAACTTTACTTTTCTACTAATTACTAACTTTTCCACTCTGGTTTGTAATTCTCCTCTAACAGCAACTGGGAAAATCTTTTTGCCTCACACACTGACACCCAAAGTCCACAGGTGCTGGAGCAGGAGAGAGAAGGGGGGTGAACCACCTAGGTTTAAAAGGTGGCACTTTGCTTGACTCACGGCAGACTGCTTCAGAGACTCTTCAAGCTTAGGTTTCTGTGTGGCTTGTTTCTGAATGGGTTCAAGTTTTTGCTAAATATGGATTTGTAGTGCTGAATGCCCTCCGATAGGTCCCCCCATCCTTCGCGGTCCCATGACAGGGTTTTTATTTGGGAAATATTAGTGGCCTTTGGGGATCTACTGTGGTTTCGTCTCTTATTACATTGCCCAGACCCAGACCTCTGAATAAATGAATAAACAGATCTCAGAAATTGAAGAATGGCAGGCTATTGGCAAAAAAATGGAAGTTTTTATTCATTGAAAGGAACGTTTTAGTGTAGATGACTTTAATGAATTACTTAGAAGGAGTCTCCAACCCTATCACTCTCTTTTCCCCCTCTGTCTCTTCCTCATTAAATATGGATGTGCTTCCGTGAACAAAGTTCATGTTGTCTATGCCTGGGAAGGTAGACAAAGAATCCAGTCTTTAAATTCACTAAAACCAATTGATAATTAATGACCTGACACTTTGTTCAACAAATATATGGGAAAGTGAGGGGTGGGCAGTCTTCCTCTTTACCGAGGGAAACATCAACAGACTCGGTTTAGGAAGAAAACAACTGTGAGGTGCTCGGCTAGGGGTCGTTTGGTATGAATTCGTCCTGTCCTCAACATCTCTGCTTACTCTTGCTGGATCAGACATTAAAACACCTCTGGGCAAGTATGAACAGATAGTTCTTACAATGAACATTCCTGCTAGAAATGACTCGTGATTTGGAGATCATTGGCACCATTGGACAGCTTTGCCCACTATTGCCTCCTGGGGTTTGATTGGAGCTTGGGGTCCTTTCCCTTTCATGAAGGATCTGTGTCTGTTTGCTCAGGTTGCTTATCTGATTAGCTGTTTGGACAGTGCTTTTTGAAGTGTGTCCTGCAGAAGAAGCAAACGATGCATAAAGCATGTGACTGTGGCTGTCAGGCACGAAACAGGGAGATAAGAGTCTTGCTAAGAGCTACGTAGCTAAACTTTTCTGTAATATAGGCAGTGTTGATTATACTCTCAAAACATCCCAAGCTTTTACTATTTGATGCATAGTACAGCTTCCATTGAAGAAGGCCTTGCATTCTTTGCCTGAGGTTGAATAATATTATTCAGTGTATGAACCGTGCATCTCAAACCCAGGGGACACAGACACTGGAATCCCTTGCATGTAAACCCACTGTCTCAAGCACCCCCATTCGTCTCTTCGCTTTCTTTACTATGTTTAAATCTAAGCAAATCCTTTCTTTTTTTCTTCTGCCCCTCCCATTGCAACCTCCTCTTTCTCCTGCTTCTCTCCTCTTTTTTGAAAATCTGTCTCAGTCTGAGTTGTTTTCAACACCAACCATAGATAGCCAATATATACAGAAAAATCTCATTTACAACCCCCCACCTTTCAACAGTAGCCTTCCTTGGTACACATTACTGAAAGACCTCACCAAATATGCCAGGGTAGTATTTAGAAAAAAAAAACATCCTAAGTGTCAAACTATGAATATCTTCAAAGTTCTAAGTATATACATGTTTTTCTCGCCAAGTGGATCCAGCAAGTGAATTCTGGCTCCATATTTGTTTGATACTCTACTCAAATACTACCAGATGGGGGAAGATTAAAAATAACATCAATGCCTGCCCACTCCCATCCTATGATAAACAGTTCTCCACTGTGAAAACCAAGGCCAACTGCATGTAAACTAAGCCCATTCACCTTTCTGATTGGGACAGGTTATTGGTTTAATAGGGTTAAAAGCCAGGTAACTTTTGACCAGACTGAAGAAACCTGGACCACAGTGTTCTTCAGAATGGGAGCCAAAATTCCTTTAAACGTTTTCCTTTGGCGCCCCCTAGGGGCATGAGCTTCCTAGATCCTACAGATAAAGTGGAGGGTTTATCTCTTTCCCCAAACCCTGATTTTATTTATTTGTTTGTTTGTTTGTTTATTTATGAAATACTGGTTGGCTTTACATGTTTAGTACATAAAGCACACTTAAAATGTTCTGGGCAACAACAGTGAGATCCCAAGTCCGCACCAGAGCCTATTCCATCCCCCTAGTGACTGTGTCTCTTTCCATTCATATTTTCTCCTCTGCTCTTCTTCAAATCCTAAATTCTCCACCCATCTTTCTGTCTTCCTAATATGGCAAGAGATTTCATACTTCTGGGCCTTTATATCTGCATTATAGGTCAATTTCCCCCAATCTTCATATGACTGCCACATTCTCTTTCCAAACTCTCCCAAGCCACTCTCCCTGACACACGAGTTTATCATTGCTTTATCATAAATAACATTGCATTAACTTCTGCACAGCAATTACAAGGTCTGAAATGGTCTTATCACTCTGTTGTGCTTATGGTGTTTCTTACAGAAGCCCCAATGCTCACAAGAACACACACACACTAAAGAGGGCAAGAGAGTGCCCTTTATAGTAACAAGTTTATTCCTAGCACTTAAACAATCACCAGGAATAAAGTAGGCGCTTAACAAATTCACCATGAAAATAGGACTGTTCATCACACAATGATAAGATACTCAGCTTCACAAATTCTGTTGATGAAAGAATCCTCCACTGAAGCAATCTATGCACACACATATATACAATTAAGTTGTTTGTGTGTAAGACAGGCTTTTACCCCTAAACTCTGGAGAAATCAAACCACAAAGCATGACATTTGTACAATATTATACCCAGAAATAAGAACCTTTATTGGTGTTATTATACCTGATAATGGAATATAGACAATGCTATCCTTTGTTTTTCTTTCAAAGAAGAAACGTCAGAGTTTTTGGAAACAAAGGGGACTTCCCGAGGCTGGAGAGCTAACTGGTGACAAGGACAGAATTAAAATTTGGGTTCCAATGCTAACCATTCATCAGCAACTTCTAGGGGTATCCTTCTAAACACCCTCCTGCAGACTAAGAGTAGCAGAACATATATTAGTCAACAGAGTAATAGAACATACATGGCATCGATGAGCATTTAGGGAAAAGCCAGAAGGGAATTAGGGAGAAAATGCCAGAATGGCATAGATCTTTGAAATGAGTTAGTTCATCATTCTGCTCAGCTGGATACAAATCTGTCAATTGAAGGCCATAAACCCTTTGAATATCATCTCTACATTAGTCTTAACTTAATTCCCTTTAAGAAGATGGCTCAGGTTCAACTTAATGTTTTCAAGACTCATGGGATTAAAACGAGAATGTAGTGTCAACAACAGCTTGTCCGCTGCTTCACTTCACTGAAAATGTCATTTTCAAATGTAATAAACAAGCCAGTGATTGCCTTCTTAATCCAAGCTGTGAGTATCTGCTGCTACTTTTTCCACTCCTAAGGAATCAAATCCATGTTTTGAAATGGTCACCACCTTGCATCAAATCCCTGCAGACTCCCTATATGAGGTACCAATGCCCCTTGTAAATCTGTATTGCAACTTGCTTCCCACTGTGGATATGAGATTTAATTTTAAAAGACCCACTCAAGAGAGGATTCTTCTTAGCATAGAAATTTGCATTCTTTCGATTCAGTTAAATTAATTCACTGCCTGCCCCCAACACACACACACACACACACACACACACACACAACAAGAGAGAGATTATTGTCTACAGAAGATACAAATAATCACCTAAATTACCTACATAGTTTCTGGGTCCAGTGACATTGGAAATAATGAGGAACCTTCCTAAGGTGCAAAGTCCAGCTGGAAGAGGTTTTTTTTTTTTTTATTTCGCCCTCACAAAAGTTTAGTTCCAGGGAGCCCAAGATCTGCCATTAAGCCATCAATTTATCTTATGTCAGCTTTACAATATGGGAATTCAAATCAGTGATACTAAGGGTTCCTGTCCCAGACTCTCTAGGAAGTTGATATTTCCCCCTTCTTAAACCAATTGCTTATCCTGCCAGTTCAATTCATTCATCAGAAAATGTATTACAAAATGACATTATAAGCATAAATAAAATATTAGCAGTAAGTCTCCATTTGGTAGATTTTTTTATAGGCCAGATACGTTCTAAGTGCTATAGCTATGACTACCATTTTATTCTGTTTTAATTCCTAGTGACAATAAAAAGAGTTACCTCACATTTGAAATTCATCTTGTTCCCATTCTTCAGCTCATTAGAGATGGGACGCTACAAATCATTTAGTTATTGGAAAACCGAGACTAATATTATTTAACCGAAAGAGGACTGCATTGTCCTTCTTTCTTGGGGGCTCTAAAATGTTACAGCTGGTGATTAATTAGTCACCTGTGCCTCTTGGTGCAGCAGATAAGCAGAAATGTAGAGTGGAGGTGGTATCTGCAAGATAACTCTGAGTAAATGCAGGTAGGTTTGCACACCCGGGTTAATCTGTGTTCAAGGTCATGCTGTCAGATAGGAATTTCTTTCCCCTCGTCAAACAGCAGAGACTACAGCCAGACAAGTACTTATTAATCAAGTCGTGATCCTTGAGCTTGACAAATAATGAGAAGCAGTTAGGCTGCTGCCTGTCCTCTCAGAAATCCTGGATGACAGCATGCAATTGTAGGGGGTAAGACAGGGGCGCGTGACGTGAGCAGCTGAGGTTTAGGACTGCGGCTAAAGTATGTATTTCTGGTCGTTGAAGTGAGAGGTTGACCTCAGAGTAAAAACGAAGCAGGGATAATGGAGTCACAGCCTCTCCCCATTTATACAGTTTTGACACAAGTGCATTTATACATCTCCGTCTAGGACTAGGGCTTTTTGTATCTAACTCAAATCTAATAAAGGGATTCTATGACTGCTTAATGGACAATGAATGACATGGGATCTAAATCACCCTAACTCCATAAACACTCTCTTCAGAACACGGAACTCTGCCTTCAAACAGTATGACAAGGTTGGGACTTAACCTACCCCTCCAGCTACCGTGTGCAGTTTCTAAACCTCATGTACCTCTATTTCTGTCCATTGTTTCAGAATATTCACACAGGCTTAAAATAGTAACTGCAATCTGAAGAGGAAAAAATACTTTTCAAAAGCATATCTGAGTGTCAGCCTTCCCAAGGCGCCTCTGAATGCTAGGGAATGGAGCGATTACTCCTCCTGCTTGTGAAAATATGTTTGCCCTTCATGTCCTTTCTTTTTCTTTATTCCCACTTTACATTGTAGCTTTGCCTTCTGCTTATTTGTTTCATTTGTATTTTTGTTGGTTAGTGATACCCAAGTGATCAATTAAGTCTCATTGGCCCTGGTCTGTGGATATTTTTGCCTAAGAGTAGCAAATAGATTTGGGGGTCTGTATATTTAGAGAGAATTGTAAAATGATTGTGTGGTATGTGCTGTGCAAGATTAAGTTATGAAATTGTTTTAGTCTCATATTCAGTTCTATCACCTGACTGGCATTGGTGGGCCAGAACATGATTAGATTAAAAATGGGGGATGGGGGTGATATGGATTCTGAAGCAGAAGCTGCAATGTCACACTAAGTAGGACGGATACATTAGTCATCTTTACACTTTGATGATTGATGACATTTAAAAGCTTACTAAAAAGAAGTGAAACCAAGCATAAGAGGAAAAGATGAACACACTCATGTAATCAGAGGACACTACTACAATCATCTGTAACATTTCACTGTTGCCTAAATATTTCTTAGGATGCTAATTTATTCACGTCACAAATTGGTCCATTGGAGTTCACCCTGCATGTGTTTGTTTTCAGAACAAGGATGACAGTTGCAATATTCATCTCAAACCTTTTCTCTCATCAACAAATTGGAACAATACTGTTTCTCTGAGATACCAGTAGGCCTAAAATATACGGTTGGGCAACACATCAATTCACTTGACATTTTGTTTCTGAAGCGCGTTCCTTTTTCAGAACCGAAGTAAGAGTCTAAAGTCTAGAGGCAGTATTGGAAATTGGGGAACATTTGTGACACATTGGTTTTCACCTCAGTCAGCTAGATAATGGTTTATATAAATAATATCCTCCTCAGGATGAGTACAGGAACGCTGCTTTTGTCAGCCACCCACAGCAGGGGAAGCCAGTGTAATTGGCCCTGAGCCTCCCCAGGAAATGTAATTGGATTTACACACTCAAATTATATCATGTGAGTTTTGTTTATGAAGGGTATTTTAGGAAGCCAGGTCACTTGAGCAGACTTGAGAGGCCAGCTTTTCTCAGTGCAAGATTTTTTAGTCAGTGTTGTGGGGTAGAAGAGAAATGTAGAGTGGATTAATTAACCATGGAGATGCTGGGCATTCTGTGGAAGGCTCCAGCCACATCCTAGCCAGAACGAAAGCCATTTTCCTAGCAAATGCTTCCATGGGACCATATTTCCAACCAATGAACTGAGTTTATGATTTGTTGTCAAATAAACCTACAATGGCTCATTTCATCAATTTCTCTGTTCTGGGCATTGAATGAATGTTTGTAGTGTGAATTTCTTTATCTGAATTATATATAATTTTAATACACATGAGACCTGAATTATCTACTAGTTGCTGGGTTATTGCATCTGCTCTATTTCCTTAAATATATGCCTAAACTCTGGTGTTACAAACTGTAAAATGCCTTTGAAGAAGAAGGCTCCCCCAAATCAGGAAACAATGCTAGGTTCTATATGGTGAAGACAGAAACTAAATGTGAAAAGAAATTGAAATTACATTAATGAGGTTCTTTCTAAATGAATGAATTTTTAAACTGCTGTTTAGATTTAAAGTACACAACCATGTAAATATTTTATCTGAGAACAAAACCTACAGCACTTTATTTTGTGAAAACCCCATCCTTGTCTTGTTCCAGCTGATTTTCCATTTAACAGGAATACACAATTTCAGAACCCACCCCCCTCTCTCTGTATGTGTGTGTGTGTGTTTGCCTATATGAGTGAATACCAAATGCATTGAGGATGATTATAAAATAGATTATTAGGGAATAGTCAGTACATAATCACAAGTTAAAACATAAGAACCATAGTTCCCAAATTTTAGCAAAACAGAACCAGAAAATTAAGAAAAAGAAGGAAAAATACTGCTGGATACTTGAGGATAGAAGGAATATTGGAGGAATATGGTGATTGTCCTCAAATATCTGGGATTCTGTCAAAACGATGAGGTTGGTTGTTCTATGTGTGTCTCTTATCAGCTACAAAAGAAGTGAGGCTCTTTAGTATAAGAAGCTGCTCTTTTAAATGTTGGTCTCTCCGACAAGAAAACTCATCAAGGGAAAGCTATACCTACAGGATGGGAGCTCTCCTTAGGAAAATTCTGTTATAGGTAGTCCTTTCCTCAAGGTCAGTTGAAAGCCACATTAGTTGCATCTCCAAGTTACCAAGGTTACTTTGCATTCAGAAAAAAAGGGCAAAGGGGGAAGGGCAGGAGCCCTGACTGATCCGCTCTCCTTTTGAGTGTTCCTCTGGGACCTGTGCCTAACAAAGCATCAACTTGTTTATATTTGAGGGACCAAATTTGTGACACATGACTACTACATCAGCAAGAAATGATGAAAAATGATTAGATTTTGCTGCCTCACAAAAACAGCATCGGTTTGGAATCAGGAAGAATGGGAGAATGGATATTTAGTAGACAAACTATTTATTAAACATCTGTTCTTATTCTAGTGGATTCTAGGTGCTGGAGCACTGCTGGGTACCAAACTGACCAGATTAGGCTCTAATGGATCTGATATTTGAATGCATTTGGACAGGGAGTTTGTGACTCCTGTAAACAGGGGGAGTTTGCCTCTGGTGCTCAAAATGCATCCAGAGCAGAAAGTTCAACAAATATTTTATCATACACAGGTTTTGGCTTCTGTTGACTTCAACTCTCACAATCCTGAAACCTTTCTGATAGGAACTAGCAAAGGAAAGATCAAACTCTAGAAAAAAGAGGTGACTGCAGCTCTTCCTTCTTGATGAAGTTCATGCTAAGGGTCATCAGGAGGACTGAGGTGAGTTATTCCTGCATCACCACCTTGCCTATTACAAGCTGAATTCATCCCAAGTCTGGTGACCTGCGAGCAGGTGGGAGAGGCTAGCCGATGTCAGGGAGTGTAGTGCACCATGCCCATCTGCGCTCTATGTGCTACCATACAGTTCATGAGCCAGGCAAGGGGCTGGAGATTGAAACACACAAAGACACACAGATTGAGACACGGGTCGTACTTGAAACAGGAATTCCTCCCTTACTGTGTACCAGAGCCACTTATATACAGATCCTTAACTGATAGCCACACCCCAGCCAAACCTACCAGAAACCACACTCCTGCCATGGGGAACTTCTGAGAGTCTCGTGCTCAGAGCAGCTGCAAGCATTACAAGTTGTTTACCAGAAATTCAGGAACTGGGGGGTTCACAGCTCCCAACAAGGTAAGGCCAGGAAGGCCTGCAGTTCTGTTCATTTAGCCTCTCAATGAAAACTGAGGTACCCCTCTGGGAGCCCAGATAATCTTACCCACACAAGGAAGGCACACTGGAACTTCAACAAGACTCATGTTTCTCTCTTGAAACATTGCTACACCCTGAATCTTCACCTATCACAACAAAACCATCGCCTTCCTATGTGACCACCAGACTATCAGATTCTTGAGCACAGCCACTGGGTCATATTATCTTTGTGTCAATAGACCCTGGCATAGCATTTGGCACAAGGTCAGCTCTGAATTCCGTTCTTTTAAATGAATGGTTGTGACCTGACTATCTCCTTCCTTCTAATCCTCCCCTCGCAGTTCTCACACAGACACCAACAAGGCATGAGGAGCCAATGACAGAAGCCAGTTCCTCTATTCAGTACATCAGAAATTACCCTGTGATGTGCTTTGTCCAACAACCCAAAGCTGTTTTTACTAGTCATATACTAAATAAATTATTAAATAACATAAGAAAAAACAAAGCATTAATGAGATCATTTCATTAAAATAAAAGTTATAGATTGGAATTACATGTGGGTATTTGTCCATCTCTGAAAGCTTTTTTTACACACTTATCACTTCTTTTACTTTTTGAGGTTATAATTACTTCATTTTCATTTCCCTTTCCTCCTTCCAGACTCTCGTATATCCGTAACTCCTTGCTCTCTACAAACACCTCATTACTAAACCAGCATAATCCTTAACTGCATTCTAAATATTTGCCCTTCTATCCACTGATAGTGTAGTCCTCACGTTTCATCGAGGAAACTTCTTATTGCAACAGAGGGAGAGCATACAGAGAACCACAACCAGTCAAGTGCAGGTGTGGAGCCCAGTTCCAAAGGACCGCACAAAACATTTCCATCCATAAGGCTCAGGAAACGTTGTGACAGAGGGGCCAGAAAGAGTGTAAAAGATGAACAAAGAGTTTGCTGTTAGACTGCATCCCATAGGAATGTCAGAAGCGACACCCATGAAATCTCACCAACATGACTCCCTGGAAGTTCTGAATGCACCATGTCCATCAATTCAAAGTTGAATTCAAATACTCAGAGATAGGCTGTACTCTTCTTTGTCTTCTGTTCTTTAGTATCCTGGCTCTGAATTCTGGGATCCACATTAGTCTATTGATTCATGTACATTCCCAAATCCTTCCTTGGCTTGGCACCCTAACAGTAGTAGCCTTTCTGGTGCATGCTCAGTGTGTGTGTGTGTGTGTGTGTGTGTGTGTGTGTGTGTGTGTGTGTGT